>PVHY01000187.1:234165-291938 GCA_004024945.1 Uropsilus gracilis
TACTCCAAGTTCACATCTTCTCCTCTTGGCGCCCCCCCCCCCCCAATATTTCAATATGTTCTTAACTGTGAGAATGTGAGTTAGTGGGGGGGGGGGATGACGACACTAACTTGATTCAGTTTAAAATCACTGTTGCAGAACTTGGTTGATTGTACTTCCCTCTTACTTACATGATTGTGTTACCTCTCTCTAATTTGTTGAGGTGGGATGAAAAGAGTTTGAGGATCATTGAATGGGATGTAAAAGAACCAAATGAAGTGCTGAGGGAAAAACTCCAATGTTTTATATAAAACCACTATTCTTCCAATCATTAAGAAATTCACTTGTTAATGGTAGCACTGTCAGAAAACCTTAACTCTTGTTTTCCAAGAGGAGAGGGAGACCAGATACTTCTCCAAGGTGTCTTTCTGCTCTGAATCTCTATGGGACTTAGGATATATATTTAAAATGGAGTAAGAACAAGGTCAGATATTTTCCCACCTCAGGATTAAGAAAGCTATCCAAAGACATCCATATTCAGGACCTCATTTCTCTGAACATTGTGTACATTCCACTTAACTGTTTCTGCCCTTCATAGAGATACATGATAAAACTCCATAAATATAAGGAATATACTAGCTTCTACAAAAGATCAGAACAACACTAAAATTCATGCCAAATTTTCATTTGATGTTTCAGAATTGTGATGGATTTTTGATGTGTCAGTTTGGCTAGGGTATCATCCTGTTTTTTAATGAAACTAAGAATTCTTTTATTTTATCTCTTTTTTCGGGTTTGTTTTATTTTTTTAGATAACAGATATGGAAAGTTCCTCAGTACACTAAACATGCATCTACCATGTGACCCAGTGATTCCACTCCTGGGAGTCTACTCAAAAGGAAAAAAAATTGAAAGGCAACCTGGACTTCTATGTCTATTGCAGCATTATTTACAATAGCCAAGTTATGGACATAACCCAAATGGCCCCCAAATAGATGAATGGATAAAAAAGCTGTGGTATATTTTTACAATGGAATATTACTCAGATTTTTTTTTTAATTAAAGCAACATTAGTTTACAATACTGTATGTGAACCAGAGATTTACACCTCATGGAAAGCACATCACCAAAACACATCCACCACCAAGGTGTCTATAGTTGAGCTTTGAAACCATAGGATGTTCAGATGTCTAGGCAATCATGTTCTCGTTCTCTCTTTCTGTCTAGATAATCATGTTCTCATTCTCTCTCTCTCTCTTGCAAATAGAAGTAACATTGATTCTTAACATTGTATATGATTTAGAGGTGTAGGATCACACACTACAGATGTATGTTACCACAGTATACCTATCATCAACAGTCCATACTGGCATCTGTAGTCCTGCACCATAACACACTGTTGCCCCCTTCCACTTTGCTCTTCCTTTCTCTCTTGCTCTCTGGTAGCCTCAACCCTATAGTTAGATTTCTAGGGTTTGCTATTGGTTTGGTTTTATCTGAAACTTGATTTGTTTGTTTGTTTTTTGTATTTCACATGTAAATTTTCTCCTTCTGACTTATTCCATTTAGCATAATCCCCTCCAGTTACATCAGAGTGAAGTTTTTCTTTTTTCACAGTTAAGTAGTATTTCATTGTGTACATTTTCCTAATCCACTCATCTGTCTCTGGGTACTTTGTTTCCATAGCTAGCTATTATAAACAGTGCTGCAATGAAAATAGAAGTGCATATATCCCTTTGAATGAGTATTTTTGCAATCTCCAGGCAGATACCTAGAAGTGGAATTGCCAGATCATATGGCAGATCTATTTTAAATATGAAACTAAGAATTCTAAATTGATCCCCCAAATTCCTACCCACAGCAATAGGACTTATAATTCCCTTAACACCAGGAATGGCACTGTAAATATGACAGATTATGGTCTCATGATTAGGTTGTGTCAGTGACAAAAAGATTTTATTTGATGTATTTACGGTCTTCAATCAGCTAACTTTAAGAAAGAGAGAATGTCCCTTGAGGAAATGGGGGATAATTAAAGAAGCACTTAAATGGATCTGGTCTTTCCCTGGCAGAAGAAATTGAATGTGTGAATGGGATTCAACAAGAGGAAGATTCTTATTTTCTGGCTTTCAGTTCTGAAAAAGCTGTGTAGCAAGGGATGGAGACAACCTAAAGGAGCAGAGAGAACCCCTTGGCAGATTTGCAGCATAGGAATAAGGATCTTAATCTTAACAACCACAGCGGACTGAATTCTGCCACAATCCTGTGAACTTGAAACCGAACCCTAAACTTCAGGAGAAAACACAGACCAATGTTTGGATTTTAGCCTTGTAAGACTAAGTGGAAAATTCACTCCACACCATAAACGGGGATTGTGCCCTGCAAAATGCAGAGCTAGTAAATGTGTTGGTTTAAGCTGTTACATTTGTGGTTGTTTGTTACACAAAACCAAAAAAACAAAAGCCTTCCAATGCCTCAATGTTAACGTTAAGAGCATAATGTATATTACACTGATAAAGATAGAAATAGCAACTCTGTTGAACTTGACTTGACCTTTTAAAACAAATGTCTCGTAATTTACTTGGAGAACAGTAAAATTTTAAGCCTTCAAAGTTGTGTCATTAGCAATACAAATATAAGTAACATTTTATAACTATATATTATTTACATCTAGCATTTGGTTGTTTACAAAATGTTTTCACAGAAACCATTATGGTGGCAAATGGAAAGACAGACCAATATCTAGGTTAAAACCTCAGTTATAACTCTGACTTTGAACAAGTATCCTAAATCTCTCTTGCTTCTTCATCTGTTAAATGTTTAGAACTGTAACTATCTCTCAGAGTTCTTGAGAAGCTCACAAGACACAACTTTCATACACTACTATCTGTCATGAGTTCAAGTGATTGTTAGGTTATTTTCCTGTTCCCTGCCTTGAAAACAGGGATCACACCTAAGTCATTGTGATGCCCACAGTGCCTAGGGCAGTGCCTAGCACACAATGATAATCCTTTTATGTAAGAGAAATACTAATTTATTTACACCTCAAACAATTATGTGATGAAGACAATATCTCCATTTAAAACACACACACACACACACCCAGTACCACTTAGGATGAGTTTCTTACCCAAGTTTCCTTAAATTAGAAACTGGCGAAGTAGAGAAAAAGTTTTAAACTTCAAATTCTGTGTGCCTTCCATGGCACTATGCTATATACATAAGCACTACAATACATAAAATTATGTTTCATAGATAGTATTTCTACATATTAGTTCTAATGCTCAAAAAAAGACAGAAAATGTTCATCCTTAATCAATATTACAAGTGGATTTTCTATTCAATAATTTCTAGTCTTCATTTATGCTTGTATTTGCAAAAAAATCACAAAACAATGAAAATGATTTCCATTGCCTAAAGTCCCCAAAGTCAACATGATAGGTATCACTACCACAATAAATTTGTGATAAATTTCATGGTACAAGCACTGCTTCAATTAACCATCTTTTTTTTGTTTGTTTGCAAAGGAGGTGGATATTTTTTGTTTTGTTTTGTTATCAAAAATGGACACAAAACAGTGCAATGCCAGATGCAGGCAAGACTATGAACAAACTAGATTGCTCATATGTGGCTAATGGGAAAGTGAAATAGTACAACCATTCTAACAAAAGCTTGGCAATTATTAAAAAAAAAAAAAAACTAGGCATACATTTATATACAACCCAGTAATTGTACTTTTGGACATTTTTCTACAAAAAATGAAGACTATATCCACATAAAATCCTATATACAATTGCTCATAGTAGCTCTGCTTGTAATAGCCAAAACCAGAAAGAACTAACATGTCCTATAATATGCTAAATGGTTCAGTGAACTGTGATAATACCCATACCATGGACTGCTACTTAGTTTATAGAGAGTCAGCACTGAGAGCAAGGATGGGGAAAAGGGACATCCAAGAATTTGGATAGATCTCCAGGGCATTGTGTTGAGTGCAAAAGTCAATCTCAAAGGTTACATACTGTATGATTTCATTTATATAAGATTGTTAAAATGGCAAAATTATAGCTAAAGAGTACAAATTAGTGCTTGACAGATTCAGGAATAGCAGAGGCCATGAATAGAAATGGGTAACATGAGGGAAATTTGTGTTAATAGAATAGTTCCACATTCTGAAGAGTTCTATGTCCAAGCAGGATGGTTATATAAATATATAGGTGATAAAATAACAAAGAAATAAACACACATTATACCATTGTCAACTTATTGGGTTTGATGGTGAGCTAGAGTTACATAAGCTGTAACTATTGGGGGAAACTGGGTTAAAAGTACATAGAACCTCTCTGTTCTATCTTTGCAACTTCCAAGAATCTATAATTATTTCAAAAAAGAAAATGAGTGCAAAACCAAATGTCTGAGACTTCCCCTGGTAGAATTTTCTATATTTTCTATAGCAAAGCAATACTCTCTCATTGTAATGGCCCCCAAAGTAAGCACAGTTTATATTTTATAGGAAACTTGGAAAACAAAGAAAGATAAAACAACAACACTTAAAACAAAAACACTTAAAAAAGCAAACTTTGTCTTCAGCTCAGTTCCCCAGCTCAAACTAATATAAAATTAGTAAAAGTTACAATGTTAGCAATTTGGGAGCACAGCATACTTCTAAATTCTGCTAATCTGCTCCAAATTATCTGCTCCCTAATTTCTTAGTGTATGACAATTCCTCTCAAAACACCGTCGGACAGTTTCACCAAGGTGCTATCTTACTTTATAAAATCAACATACCAGGAAAACAACTAACATTTGCAAAGTACTTTGGTTTACAAAGAACTTGCACACAAGGGATCTCATTTGATGCTCATTAAGAATACTTAAAAGCATGGATCTATTTTCAGTCCCATTTTAGAGATGAGGTAACTTGGAGTCAGTAGCTTCTTAAGGTCATACTAGTGATTAGTTAGGTTGTAGATTAAGGAGTATAATAAGTAATATCTCCTGATTCCTAATGCCAAATATTCCATCAAACTAAGTTCCCAATCAAGCAACAGACATTTAATAGCAGCAAATGCTAAAACAGAAAGCAAACACATACTATCTTATCAAACTGTTCTGGTTCCATCTAATGCAAAAATTCTCAAAACATGGTCAAATCCTGAGATCAGTTATATGGCTGATGATTCTAAATAGAGCTTTTAAAACAGAAAGCCCAAGTGCACTTGTATGTGGTTGAAGAAGTCAGCAGGCATACAAAACCGGAAAAGGAGGAGCTTCTCTATGCATTTCATCAACCCTAATTTATGAAGAAAGGGTAGATGGATCATGGTTTTATAACCAAGACTGGATTAAAATATAAAATTGGATCCCTAGCTCTCCCATAATATTGGCCAAGGAAAAGAACACCAAAGGTTTAAGCATGGAAATAATGCACAATAATTTGATTTTAAATCTCTCTATTCTCCTTCTAAACTATTCTTTTCAGAGGAAGCATGGCTCACATTTGCCATTAAGTGTGGATCAAAGAATAAGGTTAAGAGAGAGGCCAGAACATTAATCATATGAAAGAAAATACTTTTGATTGCAGCAAAATAATATGTAGAGGAGATGTCTTTAAGTTGTTAAACATATGTCCATATTTTAGTATTAATATACTGCTCTTTGATTTAAAGTTCTTAGTCTTATTTTGCCCTCTTCTAATAGGAGCAGGATAGTGTAAGAGAAGCAAGAAGGGAAACTTTTATAGATGTCTTACCAACACGGTATTTCAGTTCAATGATGGTTTCACCTTCTCTGCTTAATTCTGTTACTTCGCAAGTGTAGTTTCCAACAACAGCTTCACTCCTATCCATCTTCAAAGAGGCAATCCCATTCAGTAAGTCAGACGGTGTGATTTTTGCACTCTTGAACTCATTGCTGGTGATGGACTTCTGTTGATCACCATCAAAGATTAAAATGTCTTTTCCTTTAAATTTCCACTTTACGTACATTTCTTTAATGTTCGTTGACCCCACATTATTAACAAAGCATGGGATGACAACAGTTTCATTACAAATGGTGTATTCTGCTGATTTAGTGATATTAAATATTAATTGAGCTGAACCTGGAAAAGAAAAAAGAGGTTTCATTTCACTATAGAATTCTATGAAGTCTTAGGTATGTTACAAAACCTAAGTTTATAGAAAAAAAAAAACACTTTAATTATTCAGTGGAGTAGGCAGTACAGTTATAAAGACTGGAAAGGTTAGAAAAGAAAAAGAGAAACAAATTATTTTAATATTAACATGCTCAGCTGGTAGACAACATTGTAACTTTTCTTTATTCCTTAGTCTCAGTAACACAAAGTATGTTTTTCCAAGCATCTTGGAAATATGTTCAGCAGTTGTACTGGAACATGTAAATGTAATATCTGACTTTGGAACCTTTAAAAGAATTTGGAAGCTTTAAAGCAATCACTGCTGTCTACTGATAGATATATATATATAGTCCCTGCTATGGGAAAATTTTGAACAGAAAATCAGACCAAATATTATGTTCAGCACTAACGCCTATACATTTCTTCCTAATAGAACTTGCCAAACTGATAGGAAGTTTATCTCTGTCCCTATGTTGCATTTTCAAAATAGATGGCGGACTATTGTACTTTATTACAATAGGCAAATCAGATGAATCACATCACCTTTTTCCACTAGGATGGAAATTCTTAGAATACTAAGTAGAAAAATAATTCTCTGTGGCTATTTTCCTATTGTAAAATACAGACAGAAATAGAGATTTTGTATCCAAGTATTATAGAGGTTTATGTACACTTGAAAGACATTTTCTCATCCCCACATTTCATTGAAACTCAGAACAATTTCCAGATACATATTCAGGTATTTCTTAAAAACCATTAACCATTCAAAAAAAGCCAGGAAACCAGTTTAAACCAAGAGCAGATGCTGCCCAAAAGTAGGGTATATTCTATCAGCTCTTCTCAGTAGGATAAACTATGTTAATGACTATAAAAGACTGGAAAAGTAAATGAAATAATTCATCTTTCAACTTAAATATGCAAGGATATGGGGAAATTGTGGCTGTCTTCCATTTTCTTCAGCCAATTATCAACTTTAGTTGGTTTTCTCCTCAAGAAACAAAATATTAATATAAATGAAATATCAAATTTAATAGTTCATCATTAAGATCCCCTCCTGCAAAAAATCAGGGGCACAGGATGTTATTATTGTAGCAATATGATAACTATTCAAGTAAACACTCATTGAATTGAATGCTAGGATGCAAATTGGACAATGTTCAGAACGTTTGAGCACTACTATACAGAAATCCTATTTCTGTCATTTTTCAGTATGTGACCCTTAGCAATTGTCTTTAAACACCCAGCAGCTTCACTGCATGGAAGTGAGCATCTAAAAAGAAAATACATGAACCAGTGTTCTCTAAAGTAAACTATACGGTAAATGCTCAAGATGATAGTCTAAAAACTAGGCAACATAATATTTTAATATAATGATATCGACTTTCTCTGACTGGCAGGTCCAGGTTATATTTCTAGAAACTTGCTCTCTGAAACAGCCTTTGGGGTATCCACAACTCATCTCTTCCCAAGTCTTCCCATGTCTTCCCAGTCTTCTATATTTCTACCCAAGTACTTGGACATACCCAAGTATTAGGGAAAATCTGGACCATTAATTACATCCTTCAAAACCTTGAAGTTGTAAATTATTTCCCCTGAGAAAACACTGAGAGGACACTACAGTATAAAGCAAGGAGAAAAGAAAATACTATGGTTCTGGAATTAGAAAGGAGGATGTCAAAAAACATGGTGAATAGTTTTGAATTGGACAAAAAGATTACCGGGTGTCCTTTCAGTGGAGTAGTGGGCATTGTCTAATAGATTCCTTGGGAGTATGTGTCTATAGGGGCCTGTAATTTCTGCAGTATTTGACTGGGACATTTCATAATTTTGTAAGCTGCACAAAATTGGTGGTATTGCAAAAGATTTGTGTCCACAGAGATGCAAATAAACTTTGTTCTTCAATTGATTTCTACCTGGTAGGAGAAAGGATTTTTAAAAATTACATTTTGTTGCCATGAAGATATTGACCAATTTTGCATCTGTTAGCAAATTCATTTCAGCATTCTTGATAGTGTACAAATGTTCTTCCAAAATTAAAAAAACCAATATGATTTTATCAACATGCTGGCTTGCTTGTAAATTAATGCATGAAATAAAATCTTTAAAATGAAATAAAATCTCTTGGCTCATTTTATATTGAAGTCAAGATTTTACCATGTACAAATTATCTTTAATAAGAAATTCAAAAGTGAAGAGCTCAGTTATCACAGTGACCATTTTAAAAAGTTTCTCGTTAGTAATAAGTGGTCAGCAAGAACTTCACATAGTAAATATATGAAGAAAAAAAATTCTAGGGAATACATAAAACACTAATTGCATTACATCATTTGTTGTAACAAAATTTTATAGCAACAAGAAATTTAAAGAGAATAAATATCACCAATAAATTCAAGGTAAAACTGATCCGGATAAATGATAATCTGACTAACCTTTACACAGATAACAAGTAAGGGTGACCCAAAAATATAATTTTATTCATTATTGACTACAATTTTATCTCCTATAAACATTTATTTAAAAATTATCAAATAGGCCGGGCACGGTGGCTCGTGCCTGTAAGCTTCAGCCTATGAAGCGCCGGGGTTAGGGATTGTGGTTCAAGTCCCACCTGGGGCCCCTAGGGAGACCTAGTTCCAAAAAAATAACTGGGCATGTTGGCGCGCGCCTGTAATCACAGCTACCTGGGAAGCTGAGCCTGGGGATTGCTTGAGTCTGTGGTACCCCAGGCAACGAGAACCTGTGGTTCCATGGGCAATTATAGCGAGACCTAGTCTCAAAAAAAAAAAAAAAATTATCAAATAGCACATTACTTGATTTGGGTTTTTCTCTTTTGCCTATGCCTACTTCCAAAAAAGTAAAGTAAAAAAAAGATTTTAAATACAGAGTGCAAATAAAAGAATGCAGCTAATTGACAAGAATAAGTAAATTTTGAATCAAGATATGCCTATAGCTGCTTATGTTAGATGACAAATGTAACCATAAGTGATGCCAGAATTACAAATAAATTGACTAAATGAGGAATTTATTTCAGGTGCCAAAAATATCAGTCCTTACTTTATCTGTGAGAACTACTGTTCTCACAGGCCAACCAAACCACTCTAGACCCCAGTCCTGAAAACAGAAATTCTGTGTGTAATTACAAAGAAGATTCAGTATGTGATGGTCACTGCGTACAAGTCCAGCTCAGAAATTTTAAAATACAATAAACATTGATTGAGAATTACCTGCTCTGAAAAATTGTACTAGTGTGTGAGGATACAATGATGAAAAAATATAAGAATTATTTCAGAAGCTTACAATTCTCACTTGGGAAAACAATACCTACTTTATATAACACAAGGTCATAAGTGCTATCCTTCTGGTATGAACAAAGTGCTTTGGAGGGGCAGAGAGTAATCAGTCTTACAGATTTCTAAGAAAACTTCCATTGTTATGCAGAAAACAACAGAAAATTGCCATAGTTCCCACCCATCTATGCCTTCAATCTATTCTTTCTTTTTACATATTCTATGTAAATTTTCTCTCCTTTGCAAAATCTATTAAATCATTCTCATTGGTCAAGCATTTATCCATATATGCAAAGAAGCCCCCACCCCCACTTTTTCATCTCCGCCCCCCCCCCATTTCTGACTCCAAATTGACTACCTTCAGATAAGAAGCTAGAAGCTTCCAACTCTCCCTATTTGGAAATGTATCTGCAACCCTAACCACATTTTTTTCCCCCAACTTCTCATCAGGAATGAATTCCTTCACCTGTAGTTTTTATTTCTGCTCCCATACTCATCAGTCTCCTCCAGGACTTTCCCTACTTGATTTTCAGCCTCCTACATCTCCCTATTCCATTTACATAGGTTTAAGCATTTTTTTAAATGATTGAATATTTGTCAATTTTCTGAACAGTTATCTCTCTCTTGCCTAGCACCCAAAAATTATAGTCTAAATGCATTTCCTCACCTTTTTTTCATTTCTTAAATCTATGCCACCTAGCCTCTACCTCTCTACCTCTACCTCTTCACTACAACTCTTGCCAAAGTCACAAAAAATCTTCTGTGAAAAGCTGTAGATGGTTCACTTTCTGTCTTGATTTCTCTACAGTTCTTGGGTCCAAGGGAAGCTCCTTTCTGCGCTTGTCCTTTGGCTCTATTATGTCTTGACTCTGAATTTC
The DNA here is from genome assembly GCA_004024945.1 of Uropsilus gracilis. NCBI lineage: Eukaryota > Metazoa > Chordata > Mammalia > Eulipotyphla > Talpidae > Uropsilus > Uropsilus gracilis. The sequence continues at coordinate 244,443 of PVHY01000187.1, forward strand.
TTCCTGCTACTTTGTCTACTCCATCCCAGTTTACTTTCCTTACTGAAATTCTATTCCTTGACTCACAATAAATATCAATGTTCATAGGACTTCCTATCTAGCACTGTCTTCTTCCCTTCCCTCATCCCCACTCCCAGGATCAATATTCTCCCTTACTCCATGGTTTTAACTATACACTTTAAATAGGAACATTTCTCCTTAATCACAGACCATGGAAAACCAACTGTCTACTTTGCATTTCCACTCCAATATATTATACAAGTTTCAAAGTCAACCTGTCCAGAAACCTATTTACTCTCTTCCCACCCTCCTCCCAATCTTCACTTCCCTAAAGTATTTTCTATTACCTACAAATCAGATAGACCTGCATCCAAGTAAGACTCATGCTGGATAAGCCATGGAGAATTCTTGGTAGATTCAACCTAGTCATTCCTAAATCTAGTATCTTGTGTGTGAATGAACTGGGCATTTATTGTTTCTCTTGAATTGTTATCAAAAACTCCTAACTAGTTCCCTGCCTCCAGCCTCAATGTTTCCCCCATTCCAGCCCCAATGTACTTTCCACAGTTCCTAAAATAACTGTTCTAAATGCAAATGTGCACTCTTTTGCCTAATATACTTTTAAAAACACCCTCCCCTTGCCTTTTAGGCTAAATTCTAAGTGATTAGCAGGGAAAACAAAGGAGGTCCTTCAACCCCAGTTCCTCATTCCCAAACTAAACTTTAATTATAATGACCTTCCCTCAATCCCACAAATATGCAAATACTCTTATCTCCAGGCCACTGCACAAGCTGTTCCCTTAACCTAAAGAAGCCCATACCCTTCTCTGGATGTAGGGGTGCACACACTCTATGTCACACCTTGGTTCAAGACTTAGTAGTTTCTAGCTCTAAAACTTTAAGCAAGCTATTTAATGTCTGTTAAGTAACTTGAGTTTCCTCAATTATAAAATGTGACTAGTGATAGTATACGTGGTACAGAAATTTTTGTTAGGATTTAACAAAACGATGAACATGATATACTTATTGTAGTGCCTTTCAAATGTGTTGCAAATGATCAGTAAACAGTAGCCACAGCTTGCTTATGTTAACTTTTCTTATTAAAACACATTAAATGTGGAATACTGTTTCCATCCTCTATCACAACTCACCTGCATTCATTCCTTCCTTATTGCTCACACTGCCCTGCATTCAAATGGTGTCATTGTTACTTATGATCATATTATTATTTCGCTTAACTGATCTTATCCTTCAACTCAAAGGACAGAAAAGAAGGACACTGTCTTTATTTGGTATCTTGTAGACATCCTGGACCAGCAAGTAAGACTCAATTGTTCTTGTGAATGTGAAAAATTTTAAGTATGAATCCCAACAAAGGAAAGTTAGAAATCGTATGAGAGACGTTTCACTGTACTTGCATCATTCAAGAGAATAGAATCCTCTGCTTGTTCTCACTTCCTGTAGACCTGATTTTGGACTCATGAAGCTACATATTTTAATGAAATTTTCACTCAGTCAGTTGTGAAGAAGAGTTCCTTAAAAACTATATGAATGTACCTAAAAATGGTCTTGGAGGATGATGTTTCAGCTGAGTCCGAAAGGATGAGTACAGATGTTAGAGAAGAAAGACTTTCTAAATAAAGTAACAGGGACAGAGGAATAAAGAAAGGGAATAATTGAAAGCAAAAGATTGTTGAGCTGGGCTCTAAAAAGAAGAGTTAAGAGAAGAGGGTTAAAATATTATAAAGGCTCCCTTAAATGTCATTCTGAGGAGTCTGGACTTGACAATATAAGCAACATCAAAACACTAAGGTTTACTTGCATTTAAAAGTTAAAAGTTAAAGAGAACAGTCTCATGGGTAAATTGGGGGCAGGAAGGGAGATGAAAGGAGAAGGCCCAGTAAAAGACCACTGCAACAGTCCAAGTAAATGACTACTAGTGACATGGCTTAAAAAATTACAGTAAAGTTTATACAAAGATCTAGGACCAAACTAAATCAGATGTGGAAAGTGATGGGGAAACAGAGGGAAGAATTAAAATTGTTAAGTAAAGTGAATGTATAGCTAAACTATGGGCTAACTACAGAGAAAGTAGGTTTAGGAGATTTTAGGGGAAATTTTTTTCAATATAGAATAGGCTTAGTCATAAAGTACCTGTCCATAAATTGAACTGGAGATATCCAGTAGATACCAGAATATATGAGTTGGGATTTAAGAAGAAAGGTCAGAGTGACAAACACCTGGAAATAACCAAAAATATAACTGGTAACTGAAATTATGAGAATTAGCAAGATTGCCCAGAGTCCTTGTGAAGCAAAACCAGGCAGGTATTATAGGATAAAGTACTGAAGAACACCAGTATTTATGGTGAAAAGAGTTAAAGAGCAACAAACCAAAGATGTGAGAAAAAGTGAAAGTAGATGAGGCAGTAACAAATACCAAAGAAGAATCTTAATGTGGGCAAAAATAGATGTTAATAATGGGAAGAGTAAAAGTACCTCAGGAAGAAAACTACTTCTTTATCAGCAGTAATATCAATAGACTAATGGGAGCAGAAGTCAGATTGCATTTGGAAAGTAACAGAGGGGAGGGAAAAAAAGAGTGTGGAAAGAGTGTGTATAGGGGGAATGATTCTCTTTCAATAAAATTAGAGAGCACAGAGAGAAAATAATAACACAAAAAGTTTGGAGGCAGGGAAAGGACAGGATTTTTGGTTCCTGTTTAATTTTAGTATGGGGTAAAACTTGAGCATGTCTCCAAGTTAAAGTGAAGAAGCTCAGAGAGAGAGAGAGAGATAAGACATAAAACTTAAGAATCAATTCATTGGGTAGGTCTCCAAGATGGCGGATATAAAAGTGCTGGAGACAGTGGTCCCTTCTTTGGAAACATGGATAGGTATTCTGAAATTGGGGCAGGGGAGAAATTATATGAAGGTTGCCTAAGATATTATAGATAAGTATAGAAATTGCGAGTAGGATGTTGAGAGAGTCCACACCACACATCACTATTTCTTGCAGTAGAGTAGGATGCTAACTATCCGCTTAGAATGGATGTTCAGGAATGGGCTAGGAAGTCCCAACAGTCACTAAGGTAAACAAAGCAAAGCTCAAAGTAATAGTATCTACCAGAAAAGAATCCTTCCAGTTTTTGCCATAAAACATATCACAGGTATGAATCAGGGGAGAATTGCAGACAAAATGGAGGATTTAGTCAGTCTCTGCTCAATAGGTAGTACAACAGAAGGACTGGGGCAAAAAAGTAGGTTCTTTACAAGTTACTGAATCCTAACTGAAAGTAATTCTCTCCACTGATTTAAAAATGGCCTTTTAAGATTGGATGTTGTCAACCTAAAATTACAGTAGGCAGGACAATTTAAAGTCAGTGATACCCAGGAATATAGTCTTGTCAAGTACTTAAGAAATATTAAGCAGCATTTTAATTTTATAAAAAAAAAAAAACAAAAACAAAAAACCCTACTCTATACACTGTATGTTAATTAATTGAAAGGCATATAGCCTGAAATTTATACATGCCCATGAGTGTCTTGCAAAGTGCTTTGAACATAGCATGTATTCATACTTGCTTGAAACAGAAAAAGCAGTTTCAACATAATCTGCACTTCCCAATTCCCCTGCCTTGCTTTTAAACCCATTAAGTGTGATATGTACTCAAATATGCAATTTATTCTCCTAATCAAAATCCCAAACCCTGAAGTTTACCAGATTCTTGGTCTCATACAGGTGCTCCATAGATAGAGATATGAAATGAAACATTGAGAAGGTGTAGTTTCTAATTTCTCTTTCATCTTCATGTAACCAGACAGAGGGAAAAGGAGGTTCTATTATCTTACTCTAGGTATTTCAGAGTCAAATTTCCTGAACGTTACATGTTTTCTTTAGTATTGCAATGAGTTCACCAAAAGTGATCCAACACTATTATTATTTTACCATAGAAGAAATGACTGGAGGGAGGGAGCAAATCCCGGGGACTGCGAAGATGTGAAATTTACATATAAATTTAAAAAAATAGAAAAAAAAAAGAAAAAATAAACTTGAATGAAGACTGAAGATAAAAAAAAAAGAAATGACTGCACTAGTAGTCAAAATGAAACTAAAAGGAATTCGTTATATTAGTCTGAGACTGAAGATAAAAAAAAAACAAGAGGTCTTTGTCTCATTTAAAAAGTTGTACTAGCAAAAACTTAAAAAGATGGGTAGATGATTATATTAATATCACAAAAAGGACATTAATGAATTAGGATTAATGTCAATACATTAAGGAATGTAAACTCAATTTTAAAGATATTTTGAATAGAAAATAGGTCAGTTTTGGGGAAACATCTATTATTTACCTTTAGAACATGTCCTTTGAAATTTCCACTAAGTGTTAAAGATAAAACATCTGCCAAAATACAGATGACAGCATGAGCAAGTATCCTAATGGTAGGCATTTAGTGTAATGCTTTAACACTGCCTCTAGACTTCTGGGGTGGTCCCATAAATAAGTACTTTTAAATAGGCATTCACTTCCTTAAAATGGCCACTAGTGCTTAACAGTAATATATTCTTTAGGATAAACTAAAACAGTTTCATTTAAGCAAACCAAATAACCACTAGAGAGGATTTTTTTTTCCAAAACATATGTGCCCTTGATTTTAAAAATTCACTCTGAACAAAGAAAAATCATTCAGTCGCTGAAAAGGTAGTTCATTTCACTGTCATTATTTGAGTAAGGTTTTATTTGCCAGTTACTGAGTGCCACTGAAATTGTTGATATGCTTTTAAACAAAGTATAATTTGACGTATGGGGGGTGGGGGAGGAAAGGAGCATAGTAATTCATTCTGCATCTTGTCAACCAATACAGGCGGTTGCAATTTGCCTGTACTTAGAAGAAAAAGCATTCTAAATAACTACTTTATTACTAAAGCTGTGGTGGCTACCGGAAAATGATTTTGGTTACCAGTCATTCATAAATATGCTGAAAGCTAAATCAAACTTGGGGACAAATAAATGTACAAATTCATGACTTTATTCTTGATTCTAAATTCAGGCTCCCAAATATCTTGGCTTCATAACTACTGTGTCTTAAGACTTCATACATGTCCTTTTAAAATTACATGTCAAAAACAAGATAAGTCATTATGTCTTATGACACCGTACTACATTCAATACATAACAGAAAAATACACAAAAAGAACAAAAAACACATATCCTGTTTTTCTAGATTACTAATTACAATAAAATACCATACATTTTTAATTCTGTGACTCTGTAGAGATTTATGCACATTAATCGTGTATGTAAATTACTGCTAATTTTATGTGATCTTAACTATTACTAAAGGAGGCCTAATAGAATTCCTATTCCCCAAAGCTCCATTCCAGAAGTTCTAATTTACTTGAAAATAGGACCCTTGTTTTTAAAAACAGTACATGATTTACACTTTTTACTCTTCAGACTTGCTTTGATGCCAAATGTCTGAATTAGAGGTATTTTATTACAAATTTATAATCCAGTACAATAGGGAAGTTTTCTGATCATACAACAGGTTTCTGAGAGTAGTATTATTTAAGCTGCAAGAATAACAATAGACATATGATGAAAGTAAACACTGTTTATCGAATCAAACCTTTAGATAAGAGAGATAAAGATTATTGATGACTCCAACATTAGACAATGCTTCAGAGTGGGGATAGTGGGAAACAGGGACTTGAGTACATTTTGGAAATAGCTTTAAGTCACAAAGGTTTATGAAGAGCACAGTAAAGCCAATAATAATCAGTTTAAAATCGAATTAATTTAGCACTCTAGGATCAAATGCAACAATTGCTCGTTACTGTTACTCAAATTTAATTTTAAATCTTACCAAAAGTTCACAAAAGGCTCTATAAATGTGAAGTATGACTATGGAGACACGAAAATTCTTATTCCTTTCTCGGTTTTACGAGACAAGCATACGTTATAAAAAAAAAAAAAAAAAAGGAGAAATGGATTCCAAAGGTTTGGGGGGGCAAAACGCCTCGGGCATTGAACGAAACCAAATCTTACTCTGCTCAAATGGGTACTGACTAGAGGTTATTGTTTTCCTATTTCATGCGAAATCTGGATTACTTCAAAAACGGTTCCCCCAAATAAAGTGAGAAAACTTAAAAGTGCAATTTGGAAATGCATTCAAGTGGATGGTGGGTCTGGGGTATCCTGAAGAGTTTCCACAAAGCTTATTTCTAGGGTTAAAATAAAGGGGGGAGGAGGAGGAGCTTCTGATTAAATGCTGGGAGGAAATGAAACTTAATTGTGTTCTTAACTCCTATATTCATGTGGGAGGGCAAACAGCAGAAACCTAGTCTTGCAGACTTCACCAAAATGCGCACTTCCATCGCAAGAGGCCCGGGCCCTCCCACTCTCTCTCCTTCACCCCCCAAATGCGTTTAAGCACCGAAGAGGAAGATCGGTGCGAAGGAGAGGAGACCCTAACAGCTGTCACCCCTCACCTCCTATCGCGCCTTTTCTCTCTACAGTTAAATTTTACGCGAGGTGCACGGTTCGCAATCTTTGGTGTGTGCGTCTCAAGCTGGAGAACCGAGAGGAGCCCAGTTCTCACCCAGGGGGAAGAGGAAGAAGAGGGAAGGAATGGGAGAGGGCGCTCCATTGCCCACCCGGCCCTGCCCCGTCCGCAACGGGGGCGTGCAGGAAGAAAGAGGCAACCCGGAGGAAGGGGGGGGGGCACGCGGGGTGCAGCCCACATACCCGCGGGGGCACCGCGGGGGCGCCGCAACACCAGCCGCAGAGCCAGAGAGAGGGCTCACTCACCGCAACACGCCGAGCCCAGCAGCAACGCCACCACCAGGGGCCACATCTCCGCGGCCGCCGCGGGGTCGCCACCGCCGCCGTGGATGTCTGAATCAAGCCTCTAGAAGCCGCCGCCGCCGCCACCGCCGCCACCGCCGCCGCCGCCTGTCAAAAGCAGGACCAGACGCCCAGGCTGCCCGGCCGCGCGCGCGCGCGCTCCCGCCGCCCTACGCCCGCCCGCGCGAACCGCGCACGCGCACTCGCCCCCGCCCCCGCTGCTGTTGACGCGGCGCTCTCCCCACTAGCGAGGGCTCGGTCGCCAGTCCCACGGAGGTTCAGGACCGTTGCCCAGGCGGTGGCGAGCTGCGGGGCTTCCCGGTCACGCCCCTCACTCAAGGCAAAGAGGGTGTTCCCGCGCCCATCGAGCCCTGCAGGCGACAGCCTCGGTCCACGGCCTCCTGCACCGCCCTAGGCTCCTTGGTTCTCCCCTGGCTTGAACTCTCCTGCGTCCAGCCCCACTCGCGTGGGGTGGGGCTCTAACCCGGGAAGCTCCACCCTGCAGGAGCGCAGGTCCCTCGCCGGGTCCCAACGACGGCCGGGTCTCGTGGACCCAGCGGTTTCTTTCCCCTCCCACCTCATTTCCTGCTCTGTCCCCGCGCGCACCACCAGGGGGCGACTCTAGGCTTCCCGCGCAGCCAGCGAGCCCGCGGGAGCCACGCGGGGCAGCGCGGTGGTGGCACCTTGTCCGCAGGGAGCTGCCACTCGCGCTCTGTTGGTTCACCCGCCCCATCTTTTCTTTCCACAAAGGTTCAGTCCCTCTTTCCTGTTTTTGTTTTGTTTTTACATGTTTTCATTCTCTGTACCAGGTTTACAAAGTCCTCCCCCCCCCTCCGCCATGATGGTTAACAGTTTGAGCTATGGCTAACAGTGAAAACCTCAGGAGCATGGGCCAGGGCACGAACGTCATCGGAAGTCACCAAGACATCTCTTCCAGCAATGTTCTGTGTCTACCTTGTGACCTTACCATGTGCAGCATTCAGCTCTGTTTGGGTATTGCATTCTTGTGGGAAAGGAAAAAAATGGGTTTAAAGTATTCCAAGCCACAACATGGACAAGACCTTTGAACATCTCACGTTACCACATCATTTATCCCCCAAGCAGAAGCCCTTTAAAAACGACCTTTAACATTTTCCAAAATGAACTCTTCTAGAAAATCAGGCTCTGGTGGCTGCTCTATTGGAATACATAGCCTGCCTGTTCCCAGGGTGATTTTCTCTTACCTGCTGGGGGTGGGGTGGGTGGGAGGGGAAGCAATTTTCCACCACAGTGTACCACTTTTCCAAATCTCTAACCCTTTGGCCTCTATTGCACCCCATGCCCAGAGTATCAGAATCCAGGAAATAAAATCACCACAGGGTGATACTCTGAAGCAGCCCATGATCTACTACATAACTTTTCCCTAAATTGTTTTCCCTGCAAACCTTCTTCAAACATGACCAATTCTTTAAAATCAGGGGGTATTTTAAGAATTCCCTCTTCCAAGACTTGCCACTGAACTAGGTAAACAGAAAGGGTTTAATAATTGTGTTGATGTAATGGCAGGCAAGTGTTGAACTACTGGAACTTGATTGTTTTTTAATGATTAAAAAAAAAAAAAGAAAAACTTGCTGGCAGAAACTTCACTAAAACAATAGTTAATAATTATGGTGGTAATGATTTGAATGGCAGCCTTGACATCCCGAGGCTACCAAAGGGACTGATGGGTTCTCCTCCAACTGCTGCTTATATGGATACAAAAGAATCATCCACCAGACTTTTGGGACATTGTGTATCACAGAGCAGCTGGTTGGCTAAATAAGGCTGTCAGCTGTCCCTGAAATCAACCAAACCCCCTAAAGCTGAATAGTGACTGGGAAGGACTGTCCCCAACCTTCAGAGGTAGAGATTGAGTAATGTTCTAATTTATACAGGCAATTGCTGAGGTTATGTCCTTAAGTGACTTGATGCAGAAAATGGAATTGTCTTAAGTTAGATAAGTAAGAGGTCACCTGGGTGACCACCTCTACTTTTGAGAATTTAACTGACATTTGTTTTGATGGTGGGTCAGGAAGTAGCCTATTCCAGAGACAACAATTCAACACAATCTGTCTAGTCTTGAAGATCTTTCTGAGATACCCTTGGATTCCTTTCTCTACTACCTAACCTCCTTATATTTGTGTTTCTTTGTTTAGAGTTTCCAAATGTTTTTATTTGGACTTAGAGCTTGTTTTTATGCAAGGAATTGCTTGGGTGAAAGGCAAGGGAGTAATGCATATTAGAATGTTTTAAACAGAAATGATACCATTTAGATAGATTGTGTAAATTAATCTTCATTACAGATTTGGGATGGACATTACCATCTTGGTAAATAGAGGTGAAGAAATAAAGGAAAGCTGATGAAGACTCCACCCATGGGATACTTCTGCCTCTCGTATACATTGGTATCATCCCTTGTCCTCTTTTCCTGACTTTTTCTTTTTACCCATAACATTAAAGACATTATAATTTCTCCTTTATAGATTAATAAGCATACAATTCCAAAACAATCATTATCATCATTTCCCCTTATAGATGAGGAAAGTGGGACAAGTTTACAAGTTCAAAGAGTGTGGTTTGATTGGACCAGAGTTTATCTGACTCCAAGGCCAGTGAAAAATGTTTACACATTTTATATGACCTTCTACCTTAGCAACACATCTACTTTTATCTTCCTCTGTCTACATCCTACCATACCATCAATATCAACGTCATCTGGTCTACCAAACATATTTGACTGTGGTTTTGCAGGACCAACGGCACCTTTCTACATAACTGGATCTGTGTCAACAGACCAAAGTCCGGGAGTGCATAAAGCTTTAGGAGTGCATAAAAGCTACAAGCTAAGTGTTCCTTCTCTGTATTTCAGTCAAGTGTTGTGCATATCAATTATCATATTACATTGAAATTATGCTTATATGGCGATCTTCCTATCTAATAGTGACTTCTGCCTAGGCTGTAAACTCAATGAAGGAAAAAACCCTTACCATATGTGTCACATTCATTGCTAGTTGGCAAATAATAGGTAATGAACAAATGATTATTTAAAGGATGAGTGAATGAATAAGTGAATGAGTAAATAGATCCTCTGGGCCAGGGACTGTACCTTTTATTGTGTCCAGCACAGTACCCATCATAAAAGGGAGTTCATTAGACTTCTCTGAACTAAACTATTGAATTAAACCTGAAACTGATTGACATTTCAGAAATTCTTGAATCACTAAGTCTTGTATCACTAAGTCTCACTTTTTGGTTTATCAATCAACAGGTTGGCTGCATGCAGTACATGATTATTACCTCTCTTCCTAATGTCTCTGAATATGCGTAAGGAATTTTCTGTAAGGAAGATTTTTGTGTTTTTAACTTTTCAGGCAATGTAATAATACTCTTGTTAACTTCTGTTTCATGGCAAGCACTTGACACTGATAATGGTGAACTTTTCCATACTGAGTCTGTTTTACTTTCAGATCTCTATGCTTCAGTCATACTGTTAATCTATGCTAGAACTTCTTTGCCATTATTTCTTCTTCTTTTCTCAACCCAGAGAATGCTAAACCATTCTCTGAGGTACACATCAAAATTTACCCTCTCCAAAGCCTTTTTCAAGCGTGCTTTTCTTCTTCATTATCATTATCCACCACTATCTGGGTCTAATTATTTCTTCCATTGCCCATAACATACATTAATTATACTCTACATATATGTTTCCTATCAGTTAAGAGGAAATAAACTTTTTTCCTGACTACATTTGTATCCCTGCTGTTAGCACAGTGCCTGGGAGAGACCTAAGGGACCTGCATATATTGATTCAATCAAGAGATTGAATAATAATATAATAATATATTATATTATACAAAATAATATATTTTGTAGTATACAGTCTTGAGTTAAATCTCCAGCCATTTACCACCAGTTAAACTTGGACAACTTACTTTCTGATCCCTAGTTTCCTCGTGAGTGAAGTATATTAGTAAAACTCTAGGAATTATCTCTTCAATCTATCTTAAGGATTTAGTTAACACATTCACAGTTACAGAGTGATGCCTGCACACAGTAAGCAAACGTTATCAGCCTTTATTATTACAACTTCCTTATAGTGAGAAGGCTAGGCTCTCCTCTAAGGGTAGTGAAAATGATTACCAAAAGAATCGCCAATTGCTGGCTTGGAGCCTGGAGGGGAAACTGAGTTGACGTGTCTACATTTTTGACTCCACCTAGAGGCACTGTGGGTAGCTTCACCCCGTCACTCTTTTGCATACTCCGTTGGTGATTGAACTCCAAGAGACCCACATATCTGACATCTGGCTCAGAGCCAGTGTTCTAGGGCATTAATTCAACTTGACTCCATTAATATAGCATAGAAACCCCGGTCATCAGATAAAGCGGTGTAGCAATGGAGGTCTGTGCTCCCGACTAAGGATGGGGTTTGGGTAGTTGGAATATACTGATGTACTGTTGAAAAAATGGGTTTGAGTTGGGGAAATAGAAGGAAGGTGCCAGCATAGAAATAATCTTTTTCTTAGACTATGCTTCTACTGGAAGCAAATATTAAAAACAAAAAGTTCCTCGCACTAGGAGGGTAATAAGACTGAAGATTTCAGGTGAGGGATAGTTGACCAGAGAGCTGTCAGTGTGATGCGGTGTGATTTTCCTTCTGGGTGTCAGGTGTGCTCAGTTTTCTTTCTGCCCAGGCTAGGAAAAAGCGCAGTATTTCCTAGACTCCCCCTGCTGCTGCTGCTAGAGGCTACTCATATAGGGGTCCCCACGCTCAAGTCAGCTAGAGAGTGCTAGAAAGCCAGCTTCTAGGTTACTTTATAAAATCACAGCAGGCTTATTTCTTTAAGAGTGTATAATGTTTGGGCTCCTGGAAAGGCCTCTTTGTGTATTGCGTAACTCTTCTCTTTGCAGGCAGATCACATACACATGGTGGGTATATACTATACTCTAAGACTTCACCAGGCCATTGTATTCATTTTCTGTTCCTACAAAAGTAGAGGTTTAAGAGATTACCCAATGGTTACCTTGCAGTTCTTCTGTAGTTCAGAAGAAGTCCAGTGGGCTCAGTTAGTTCTCTGCTGACCTTATGAAGCCCATACCAAGGCATTTTCTGGCCATTTTCCCTTCTGAGAGCTCTAGGGAGGAATTCCTTTCCAGGTTCCATTAGCTGGTTGGAAGAATTCAGTGCCTGTATGGCCACAGTTCCTAGATGGTTGGCATCTGGAGGGCCCCGGTTGCATCCAGCACTCCCTTGGCTGTCATTGCACCTGGTCTTTGAATGTCTCAGAACTAGCAATGGTACGTTGCATCCTTCCTCTACTGATGTGTCTCTTCTGCCTCCCTTTCTTTTGCCACATTTCTATTACTTTCCTCTTCTACTTTTCAGTCCTCAAATGACAAGATTGGCTCCCTCCAGTAATCCAGGATAATCCCCCTATTTGAAGGTCTGTAACCTTAATCACAGCCTCAAAAATCTCTTTTGGCATATTTGCAGATTCCCAGGCACTAGAACTGGGGAAATCTTTGGGAGGCATTATTCTGCCTAGTACAGTTAGATGTTTTCCATATTTATGTCCCTTAATCCTCATTACAGTGGGAAGTATTGCTAAAACCTTTGTGTTGGTGGAGAAACTGAGGATCAGGAAAATTTATATCAGAGTTCATAAAATGATGTACCTGGAGTTCAGATTTTGCTTCAGCACATGCTCTTCCTTTCTCTGTGAGAGAGACATAATAGGGAAAGCAAGGTAATCATGCAATCTGGGCTCTCATTCCTGTGTTCACTAGTTCTGCTTCCCAACTAATTGAGGTGGGTCCCACTGTGCTCAACAAATTTTCAGTGCTCCTCCTAGGTACATGATATCTGTATCCACTGGTTCTTAGCAGAAAATGGATGGCACATTCAAATAAAGTGATTCAGAAGAGATTAATAAAAGGACTGTTTACAGTAGGTAAGGGAAACCAACAAAGAACGATGAAGCACTGTTAGCTAGCAGTTGCTACTGCTCCTTATCCCAGGTTTGGAGGTGCAAGGGCAGGACATGTTTATCATAGCTACAGAGGAAAAACAAACGGAAGCAGGGGTTGCCTGGCAGGAAGTTGTACATTTGATATAAGAACACAGCTCCCACCACTCTGCAGGGAGGAAGTGACAAGAAGGAAATACCCTGACCTCACTCTCCTCCTGCCCTCTCAATTCTCAACTCTTGCTACGGGACAATCACAATCAAAGGGAATCAGTTTGTGCAGTTCTTGGAGCTTAGTTTGCCAGGCTCAAAAAGCCCCAGCATGGTAAGACTGCCCCTCCCTTGACACTGGGAATGGTAACATGATCTGCTTTACTAGCATTGGTTTCCTAAGAGCTGCCACTAAATTACCATAAGCAGGGGTACTTAAACAAGAAAAACATTCTCTCATAGTTTTGGGAATGAGTAATCAGAAATCAAGGTGCCAACAGATTGATGCTCCTTGAAGCTCTAGAGAGGTATCAGTCTTCTTCCTGGCTTTTAGTAGATTCCAGCAACCTTTGGGGTATCTTGATTTATACAAGGTAACATTTCAATCTTTGCCTCTTTTTTTACTTGACCACATCCTCTCTTATTGTAAGGATACCAGACTCTGCGTTTATGGTCTACCCTAAACCCAGTATGTTATCATTTCCAGATCCTTAGCATGTGTGAAATACTCATCCAAATCAGGCCACATTTTGAGGTTTTGGGAATGGACATGAGTTTAATTGGACAAGCCTTGGGAAAGTACATTACTTCACTGCATAAATGTCACTACTCCCTCTACCTAGGTCCTGAAGTGTGGATGAGGCAAAACAGAGGCCCACTGACAAAACAAACAAACAAACAAACAAACAAAAAACAAGCACAACAAGAACAGAAATTAATATGTCATCCCTCCTGACAGATATCATCTAAGAGTATGTTGGTTTGTTGACCTCAGTTCCGCCCTTCAGAGATATTCCCAGTAGTTAAGGGAACTCTCCACATCCTTCTTTACATACAAAAACACCTTTGAATATTAACATCAATAAAACCAATTTGCTTTAACCAAAATTACTAACCTTCTTCTATCCAACTCTACTGGCATCATTTTCCTGCACTATAGTTCCTCCTTGGGGTCAAGGTGTAGAGAGAAATAGTAAGCTTAAAGGGGAAGTTTTCTAGAAAAAAAAAATAAGAACGAAGCATGTGCAAGCTTTATGAAATTAGCTGCAGAGTGGCTGTGCTGTCTGCATTTCAGGCTAACATTCTCATCTCTGCATTCTGAATAACCTGTAGTATTCAGCATGCCTGCAGAGACATGCCTTTGTTCCAACCCTAAACCAAGGCTTTCTGGGTGTGCCTTACCTGTTTGACAGTGACCACTTGTGCAAAGTCACTGGAGACATTGTGTTTTATGTGCTTTTAAGTTTGTTTGTTGATGTTACACTAGTTCTCTGGGTACCTCTGCCAGCCTTGTCTTCTCTAATACAGGTCTAATTGCTGTGGGTATCGGCCAGCAGACTCAGATTCTCATCAGATGGGCTTTAAAAGTGAAGTGGATAAACTAGGATCAGACTGCCAGACTAGACAGATGTACATACTTGGAATGAAGAGAAAGGTTGCTGAATTCCACGTGCGTTTCACTTCATTTATCCGACTGCCTTAAGTGGCAGCCTAGACATGATGACCTCCTCATGCCAAGGCTACTTTCGCAGCTGCAGCCTCCACCCTTTCTCCACCAACTAGGAGGTAAGGACAGTAGGAGGTAAGGACAAAGAGACAGAACCACTGAGCTTAGAGGGGTGGTTCTCAAAGTGTAGTAGTTGGATCAGCAGCATCTGCAGCATCTGGAGACCTGTTAGAATGCAAATGCCCTACCCCAAACATACTAAACTAGAAACCAGATGACCTGCCTGAGGGTGATCCATCTTGGTAAAAATGTCCTCAGCTCCTCTATGCTCTAATTGAATGGAAAGACACGTCCATAGTGGTGAATGCCTTGTAAACCTTCTTGTCTCTGAACCCCTAGGTATTCTGTATTGGCATTAGGTCACAAGCACCAGCTGGATGCTGGAAGCCCTCACGAGACAGAATCATGCTAGAAATGAGAGGTCAGCCAGGTAGAAGCAGGCTTTGTCTAACAACTCCTGGTGAAGGAGCACATATCCTGCCTCCACTCTCTGAGAAACCAATATATACTTCAAAGTGCTTTGGAGATCTCTTTAGTTTTATATTTAGTGAGTTTAGAAGTAGTTTAAGAAACTGGTTTCATCCTAGTTTACAAACTGCCTTTTTGTGTGTGTCCATCAAGTACTTCGTATCTGAAATCTGCCCTAATCTCTTGCGAGTTTCCACTTACAAGATGCCATTTGGATAAAACACAGAAATCTTCCATATGGCTAGATGAGTGTGACTCTTTGTCTAGAGAATGAAGCAAACAAAAGGGAAGCCGGGGTTGGACAGATCAATACCGTTTCATCAGATGACTAATTCAGCATCACCTATATGGTGGCATGCAGGATCAGGAGAACGAGTCACACTCTATCATAATTCAAAAGGGTCTGATTTGTTCATCTGCAGCAGCTGCAGGGGTCAGACTACCTGGAGCTCATTGTGGTAAGTGACTGGTTGGA
Organism: Uropsilus gracilis; assembly: GCA_004024945.1. Taxonomy (NCBI): domain Eukaryota; kingdom Metazoa; phylum Chordata; class Mammalia; order Eulipotyphla; family Talpidae; genus Uropsilus; species Uropsilus gracilis. Next base: position 259,930 of record PVHY01000187.1, read on the forward strand.
CTGCTCTGTGTTTACCAGGTATGAGATGTTCCAGAGCAGAGGAGGTAAGAAGGGCTCCTGAGGGACAAATCAGTCAGATTTGATACTGGATATGTTTCTCTTTGGCTGTTCAGATGACTCCTTTATTATTTACTGGCAGTACTAGATTACCAGAGAGAGGTTGCGGGTTTCCTTTCACAGCACAAAATCTTGTGAATCAGGATTCTTTTTCCTTTGTTTGGTGCAAAGGTTGCACATCTTGGTATTTCCTCCTCTCTGCTCTCAGAACCCTCCATGTGTTTTGGAACATAAATATGACCCCAGAGGGCTAGAGGAACGAGCTTGTGATTTGTGTTCTGATTGCCACCTCTCTGTCTCGCTTCTTTGGGAGCTGAGTCCTATGCAAACCCAGTGTCCTTTTCCTTCCTAAGAGGTGGCTTCATGCCAGAGGGAATGCAAGCTAGATGAAAAGTTATCAAAGCACTAAAGGAAAGAATCGATAGTAATATATGTAAGTGTGTACATATATCATGAGTGACAGGCTCATTTCCATGCAAGTTAAGATGTCCTCAGTGTCTCTAATTGGCATGGCGCCTATCTGTGCACAAGCACACTCTCTTGGGTTCAGACACAGCTGGACTCTCCCTACAGGGGCCAAATGGACAGCTGCCCCAGGGGTACATTTGATTCTGCTGCAGGGACGGCCATGACCACCCCAGCTGGCCCAGGCCCTTCGCCTGCTGGGAATTCCCATATCAGTGGCCTCTTTGGATTCAGGCATTGAAAGTTGTTTAAATGCAAATGATTTTCTAGGAGGTAGAGACATTATTATTCATTAATATTTGGACTCTAATGAGTTTATCAGCTTAGAAGAGAATAGGCCAGTCTTTTTTGTAATAGAAGCCAGAGAGAGAGATTTTAAAAATGATAAGTGGAACAGAAAGAGTGTAATCTGAAATACTAGAGAAATTAGAGCCGCAGAATCAAAGAGCAGCATGCGGACACTGGTTCTATGGCAAGAAATAAGATGGAATAAAAGGATATGGAAATAAAGTGCCTCCCCAAGTCCAGAGTTCATTTCTGCCCAGTTATTAGCATTTTTTTTCCTAAATAGTTTTTTTGTATAAAATCTTGCTGAGACACTGATGCATTTCACTTGTGCAGCATCATGGCTTCTAAGAGCTTACTGATTTAGTCAAAACCAGTTACGACACATCTAATTCATGCATAGGTGCTGCGGGGCTGTCAGGAAAACGACTTGGACAAGACCCCTGCACTCCCCCATGGAGCTTGCATGTCCAGTGGGGGGTGGGTGGGGAGAGAAAACAGATGTAACAGATTAAGGATGTATAGTAGTATAAATGATGATAGATGCCATAGAGAAAAATAAATCACTAAAAGGAAAAGGGGAGAGTTGCCGAGAAGGCTTACAATGGTGATTTTTGAAGAGTGAGCTCAGCAGACAGATGTCACTGTGGAGCTCATTTCAGGCAGAGGGGATGGAACATGGAAAGCCCTGTATCAGGAGCATGGCTGGTTTGTTCAAGGAGGAGCAAGGGTCTGTGGGAGTGTGGGAGACCTGGGGTGGAAGGGGTCAGAGGTGGCCAGTGTGGCAAATCGAAAGTGAGTGGTGGAAGGAGAGGGGAACTGATGGGGGGCATCCAGTTCATATAGGGCTTTATAAGACACCACCCTTATTCTGAGCAAGAGGTTTTGAGAAGGGCAGTTTTCAATTTAACAAGCTACGGCTGGGCCCACCAGAGACAGTGAGTGTCTTTTGCAAGTCATGATGTGTCCACTGCAGCTCCTTGATACGGCTGCTGTAGCATCAGTTCAACCAATGAGTGTGTCTGCATTCTAAAAATCATTTTTTACAAAACAAGTGGCCTGGTAAATTTGCCCCAGGCTGATCCCTGGACTATCCAGTAGTCCATCAGTGACATAAGGACGGTTCAGGCCGGCATTTCAGCAGTGGAAGTGGCAAGAAGGGTCAGATCTTGGCTATACTTTGAAGGGAGAACCTGCAGGAGCAGCCTGTTGGAGCAGATGTGGCATGTAAGAAGTCAACTGGTCAAAGGTTTTGATCTAACCATCCAGAGAAATGGGGTCACCACAACTGAAAACAGAGGGGAATTTCGGTGAGAGGTGGGAGGAAGAAGGCTGTCTGGAGTCATTTGGCACTGGACTATTTAAGGTGTCCTGAGGGGAAAGGGATTAGTATTCCTGAACTCTTCTTCCAACTTTGATATCCCATGATTCTACAACTGTGAGAGAATAACCATCTACCCTAGTGATGTTTGCTGCAACCCCCTTCTTCAGGGGACCTTCCATGTTGCAGTTGCAAATGCAATTGGCTAGAGATTGGTTGCTAGAAGGAAGAAACACTGACAGGGAGGTAACTGCCAGCTGAAACAAGCAGGGGGACTTGGAAGCATGGCATACATGGTGTATGTGCCTGAGGAGGCTGTGAAGGCTGGAGGCAAATTTTTCTGTATCTTAGTTTCCTGGAGGTTATTCTTAATGGAGGGTTGTCAGTAGACCAGGCTAAGAATGTTCAACTAATTGTCAGAGAAAAAGCACAACAACATCTTCAATTTCCCTTCTGCTCCACTGGTAGAAAGGTCACACTTCAGCCTCTGCATAGATCCTGGCAGCCTCAAGACCCACAGGACACAGACACCATCTTTGTCAGTAGCTTCTCTAGGCAGCTTTCTCGCTCTTCTTTCTCCTCTTCCTTCACTGGGAGATAGGCCTTTTGTCTGCCCAAATTCTTTCCACCCAAGAAGTGGCTCTGTGCCAGTGGGGTTGTTTGCTGTGTGGAGAGCCGGCAAACCACTTTGGGAATGAGCTGATAGTAATATATTTAAAATATGAGCATTTATCAGAAGCAGCAGATGGAGGCAGCAGAGTGGAGCTCCCAGAACCGAGGGCAGGGAGTGTTTCATTCCAGAAAAAAGCACACACCATCTAGATTCAGCGGTCTCTGGCTCATGAAACAGTGAAGAGGAGGAAGACAAAAAAAAAAAAAAAAGGCCACCTTTGTGCTAGGCTCTGGAGGTCATGGCATTCCTTGACAGAGAGTCCTTGGTGCCTCAAAGACCACAGTCATTCCAGGATGGAAGAAAAATCCCTTTCAGGTTTTTCTTAACATGTTTGACTCACCTAAAGCTTGGAATAACTTTAATACAAAATCTGAAGCTCAGAGCTAATGGAAATATAGATCATTTCATTTGTGTATGTGTGCATGTTTTAATTCACTCCACAAATATTTACTACAGGCCCCAGACATGCCAGGAGCTGTGGAACACTTAGGGACAGATAATCAGGTAGACATATATGTTAAAATTTTAAAATATTAAAACTGTCAAATGAAATTTAGCTTCAGTATTTTACCACCGTGTCCCAAAACTACACCTGAAAATATAACTATATCAAGATGGATTCTATCTACTATTTGAACTACAGAAGTATATCTTTTAGTGGTAAATTTCCACAGGGCATTTCCAAGCTCAGTACATTGATGGGGAAAATAAAACCCTAAAGTTGTTCATCTCAACTCACCTGTTTGAGAAGAAAACTATGATAATAGCATCCCTCTTGGAAACACCAATTTTAAAGCTGCTCTTGGGTCCATAGTGAACCCTCCAATCACCCAACAAAGGGCAAGATGGGTTAGACTCATAACAATGAACCTTTCAGAAAATGCCTGCTTTGCCTTCAAATTTTGTTTTATTTTGTTTTTGACAGACTTTGAAAAGTGCCATCAATGAGTAAATGACATATTTCTTTAGATTTCTTTTTTTTGGGGGGGGGTAGTCCCAAAATATGAACCTTTTTGTACCATTACATATGGGCAGTGTGGATCCCAAAATCTCTTGATGAGAATGAATCTCTCCTTTTGTTGCCACCAAAGAGGCATACTTCCCATTTGAATATACCAGACTTTATATGTAGCTAGTTCTCGTGTATTGTGAATTCCTCAAAAGATACACAGCGCCTGGCACACAGTGGACATGGAATACACTGAATTAAAGAGTAAAGACTGGAAATACTTGAGGTTATAAAGAAGAAAAAAGTTTACAAAGTATCAATTTCTATCAAATTATTTTTAAAAGTAGACATTAGAAAACATCTAGTTATTATGAATGAAAATATCTCTAATCTACATGTTCTCAAGGTGTTCTTTTTATTTCACTTCAGTTTATTAATCATTTACTCAATACCCTTTACTATATATTTACTCAGTTTCAGATTATGCAATTCCCTCAGAGTAGAGTGGGAGTGAAAAAAGGTGATTAAGAGACATTATGACCCTAAAATCTTGTCCTTTTCCCCTTTATAAAGGCCTGGGCAGGACTATATTCAGGAAAACAAGGAGAACACACTGGGAAGAAAGATCAGGAATGCTAAGAATGAGAAATGTTCCTATCACAATACTGATTGAGGCTCAGGGGAAGCTAGAACAGATCTGACAGACCAACAGTTGTCAAGAAAGCTACTGTCGCCTTAGGAAGTTTAGAATCCTTGGGGAGCATTAATGTTGCTCATTAATAGGGAATCACCCCTGGAATTTAGAGAATAGTCAAAAATGCTAGATGTCCTCCTATTCATCCTTTAAAACAAAGACTTACTACATTTAACATATATTGAGTGTTCCTGTAGACATTCATATAGGTGAAACTCTAGTTATAATTATATGAGCCGAAAACCCAAGACATCTCAAATAAACACCAAGCTGCTTTGCGGAGTTTTAATAAAAACTGCATTTTGCAGATATATGATTCCCTTTTGAGTCAAAGGAAGATTCTATATTGTTCTTTTTGGAACCTTGCCAAAAGTCATTCACCATCTTGAAAAGTCACATAACTGACTGTCTCATCACTCATGGTATTTTGTGTCATCAATACAATACACTAGAAACAGTCTTGATTTGCACCTGTCAATCCCTAGTGATTCTAGGTAAACATCTGACTACCTTGTTATTTCTCTGAGTATAGTTGTGTCTCAGCAATTTTACATATAGGAATATATTTTATGTATATATATAGATATCTATATCTATATAGATAAATATATATCTATCTCTATCTCAAGTAATATGAAATAGTATATAGATATAGATATCTATATAGAATATCTATATCTATATAGTGATAGATATATACCTATCTCTATCTCAATATGAAATAGTATATAGATATAGATATCTATGTAGAATATCTATATATAGTGATAGTATATATCTATATAGATATCGATATCTATATCTATATACTATTTCATATTACTTGCTTGTTTTTGTATTCCAGTTGGAATGTTAAAGTGAATCTTTTAACATCATGCATATAGATATGTTATCTGTGAGCATTCTTTCAAAATATTAAATGGAAGATTAGTTTTTTAATATGTAAAAAAGATGGTATTGTGTTTCAAAGGCTGAGAATCAGTGAAATGGACACAGTAACTGGAAAGAGCATTGTAGGCAGTAGTTTACACTCTTAACATATATGAAAATCACCTGGTGATCTTGTTAAAACTTGAATTCTGACTTAGTAGATTTGAATTGAGACTTGGCAAACCAGTATTTCTAACTAACTCCCAGGTGATGCAAGTACTGTTGACCCATGGACCACATTTGGAGTAGCAAAGTTCCAAACAGAGCACTGCAGGTACAAAGATCTGAATATTTGGAAAAGTTACTAGAAAACAGCTAGTAATTTGGTAGAACCAGAGCCCAAAATGCAAAGCATTATGTAGCAGGAAATAAGGTTAGTGAGGGAGAAGGGTCAGAACCAGAAGGACCATGTCCACTCTAGACTTCATTTTGTAGAGAAGAGTGCCCTGAAAAGGATTTTAAGCAGAAATGTATTAGATCTCTCTGCCACCATGTGTAATGACTCCGTTGGATGCAGGAATTCATGAGAAGGCTTTACAGTTATGTTGCCTGAGCATAGAGATAATGAGGGCTTATACAAAGGATGCCACAGTAGAAGTAGAAAGAAAAGAAGGCTTCGGTTTTTTTTTGGAGTCACATTTACTGGGACTTGGTAATTGACTGAGTGTGGAGAGGGAGGATCAAGGATGACTTGCAAGTTCCCGGCATGAACACTGGGTGTTAAAGGATGCCATCAGCCAGCAGAGGGAGTAGAGAAGGAGCTGTAAATTGGGGGGCAATGTTCATGGGGGTTGGCTTTCAGAAAAATGAATTCAAGTGGCTCATCATGTCAAATAATGGAAACCTATCCAACAGCACTTGAATTTAAGGGCTTTTATTAAGGGTATTGTGCTATGGAGAAAAGGGAGCATTTGTGCACTCTTGGTGGGTAAATTTGTGCAACCTATAATAAGCAGGGTAGAAATTGCTTAAAAAAACACAAATAGAACACCTATGTAAGTCATCAATCCCATTTTTGGTTATATTCTTAAAGAAATTAAGATCAGAATCTCAGGGAGATAATTATATCTCCATATTCATTGAGTATTAACACAATAACCAAGGCATGGGTACATCTTAAATGGCCATGTAGGGGGGAGTGGATAAAGAAAATGTGGTGTTTATATAAATGGATAAATATCTTGCAACCTTAAAAAATATATCCTGCCATTTGTGACAACATGAATGAAGCTGGAGGACATTAGACTAAATGAAATAAGACAGAAAAAGAGGGACAAACAAAGCATGATGCCACTTATATGAAGAATCCAATATAGTTAAACTCATTGAAGCAAAAAGTTGAATGATGGTTTCTGAAGCTAAATGGAGCGCTATCTGTCAAAGTATTATAAAATGAATAAACTCTAGAATTCTATTATAGAACAAAGTACTTACAGATCTCTACCCATATGCTAGATGTACCATACTTAAAATTTTGCTGAGGGTAAACCAAGTATTAACTGTTCTTACCATACACAAAATAATAAATAAAATGACACTTTTGAAGCTAATAGAGTCAAACTACTAATGTCATAGTGTGATGATGATTTCACAAATGTATATATAAAGGTCAACATATTATCTGTTCATTTCTTTAACTGACCTAATAATTAAGTTGACAAAAATCAAACCAGATTAATTAACAGAAGAAAAATAAATTAAAATTTCATACATATTAGAGTCCCCGTATAAATACGAAACAAAAAACATGGCTATAAAGGCAACACACATGCACACACACACAATTTGTGAAGAATTAATGAAACAAAGAACATTGGGCTTGGAGTAGTAAATTGGTGAAGAGAAGCAATGTTTGTTTCTATAGTCTTTTGGACCCCAAAGTTCCTATAGCTGGTGATAAGAATGTCTCATCTTCCTGGTATGGTGCGGGGATAACCATTACATGGGAGATTTGTTTCCTGCTTTCAAAGGAAGGTCAGCTATTTCTCAACTAATCTTAGCTTAAAGTAATCAATGTCCTAAATGACACATTTTAGGTAGGTGGTTTATTCTGTTCTTGATGTACTTATCTCTCAAGTGGTATACATTCTGTACATCCTTAGCACGTCAATCATACAATCAAGCAGTTGCTTAAAAATGTGTTGTATTTCACTCTAACAGACATTGCTTTTATAGGTATGTCCATTTGTCCTGCTCCAGTAGATTTCCAAGCAAGTGGGGGTGTGAGGAAACATATGTCATCTCTGCAAGCTTCATGGTTGTCTGGGTCAGGCATTAGTGTAAACAGCAAAGGAGTGATTTAGCCTATTTACTATAGAAAATGGATTATATAAGCAGGTGATTAGCCCAAACTATTCTGTTAGAGAGTAGATATCAACAAGAAGAAAACTGTTTCCAGAATCTGTCTTCCTTTCTTATGAGACAGAGAAGAAAGAGAGAGAGAAGAAAGAAAGAAAAGAAAAAGAGAGAGGGGGAGGGAGAGCAGATCTGGCTTCTGTTCTTACTCTACTCCACTTATAGCAGACAATTCAATTTGAGGTGGTCCCTCTGAGGTCATGAACCTCACATCCCCTTTCCTATATTTAATGATGCTGGGCTCCAAGAATACCATGAGTACCTAATCTCCACTGAACATGGGGGGGCCAAGTCCATTTCCGAAATCTTAAACTGCTTTCTCATTCAATTTTCATAACAACTCTTAGAAATGTTATAAATGAGGAAATTGAAGCCTATGAAGGCCAGGTAATTTGCCTAAGGTCACAGAGAGAAGAAATGATGAATCTAGTCTTGACACCTTTTCTTTCCTCATTTATGCAAGACATTTCCTACAACCTCTCTTAGTCACACTGAAATGATTACAGGCCCTTTAACACCCCATGCTGCTTCATACTTTGTGCATACTGAGTTCTTCGGCCTGAAAATCCCACTGATATTCAACTGACAAAGTTTTACCTAGAATTCTTTGCTGTACCATGAAGAATCTGAGCCCCTTGTCCATATGCCCTTCCTCATGGCCCTTCTTGCATGCACCATACAGCACTGTAATTGTGCGTTTGTACACTGGTCCTTCTCTCCAGGCATGGGTTCCTGAAAGCAGAGACATATCTTAGTGTTCTTTCTTCCCTGTGTCTGTATATATGACTGTTCAATAAAACCTTTTTTTAAGGTGAAAGAAATAACTATATATATATGTATATATATACATATATATGTATATATATATATATATATATATATATAAAGTTCAGTCTTGGTTTTGTTTTTTTTTTTTTTTTTTGTCTCCCAGAATTATGCACCTAGTAAGTGCTCAGTAAGTAGTTTAACTGTATTTTCCAAAATTTTAAAATAATATATATTTTTATTGAATAAGTTTTGTTTACATTTGCCTTTTGGGTGTTCCTCCCCCCTCCCCCATCTCTCTCCCCTGGTCTCTCCATCTCTTCTTTCACTGCCATTTATTAAATTTTTAGTCCCTTGGGTTCTTTCTTTTCTTTCCTGTAGCAATGTCTTTTTGTCTGGTGTGGATGTGGTTTCCTGGGACACAGTGGCCTGTGCTTAGTTTTCCAAGAGTCTTTTTGCTGCTGGCCACCAGTTCACACATGATTGCGTACTTTCAGAGCCTCCTCCTTCTTTCTGGTCAGCTGCTCCAGCCTATCTTCTGTCATATTTTGCTCCTTCTTTGTTTTGTAGCTCTGGTTGCTGGCATTGGAAGTGTTTCTCCCAGCCAAAGTTTGTGCACCAATTTTTTTCATAGAGATAGGCCCTTGCAGATGGTTGGTTTGGTTCTGCCCATCTCTGTGGCTTTCTTCACCCCTTAAAGTGGGAGGGTCCTTTGATCATGCTGAAGGCATCTCTGAACGGGAAATTCCATTCCCCATAGTTGTAGATCACAGTGGTTGTACTTCTGAGGTAGTTTGTCTCTATAATCAGTCTTATAGTCCTGTGTCCCATGGATCTGACATGTTCATTGTCCCGGATACTTTTTTGTTTTTCACTTCTGTATTTGTGTGCAACTGCCATTGAATCACTGATTTATTTGCTTCTGGTGAGGGTTGACTGGATTTGGACAAGACCAGAGGGAATGACCCTTACCACCCACTACCCTCCACCAGCCACCGGGATGCCCCCAGCTGCTCCCCGGTGCCCTGGCAGGCAACAGGGCCCCCCTACCTACCTTATGCTCCCCAAACCCTGAAAGGAGCACAGCAGGCTGGGTGGCTGGGGGCTCAGTGCCCGGCAGCATGACAGAACCAGACATGTGGGTGGGGCAATAAAGCCTTTTGAACTACCTTATTGTATGCAGTCACTAGTGGCTTCTCAATAAATTTCACTGATGCAATAGTTCCTGGGATATATGAGTCAGCTTCTAAAGAAAACCGACAGACACTAGCAATGGATCAAAAAGTGACTGGAAAAATCATAAAGTCTTAACATATTGTTTTTATATAAAACTTCTTGAAAAATGTAGATTTCACAATGGAATTCTCTCTTGTAATCTTGCACCGTCAATATTAGGCTTAATTATTTAAATGTCATTTATTGGGAGTCAATATTTAATTAAATATCAAACTTATTAGGTTTTTAATAAATAATAACATTTAATAACTACCAATAACACTTCAACATATAAAAGCATTTAATTTTAACACAATTAATTTTTAAATAAAATGTAATAGAAATAATTACTCTATACACAACACCTCGACAGAGTTTCACTTGCAACCCTTATCCTTGTTTCTCTTACATTGGCTATTGGCTTGTGTCTTACATTTTCTCTCCGTGTTTTTCCTATTATTTCTTTAGGGAGGTTTATGTGAAAGAAGATGGACTTTCTTCAGGCCTGCAATAAAGTAGAAAGAAATTAACACTTAGGAAAAACTAATAAAATAGAATTACTTTTAATATACAGAAAGATATAAAAATGTCTGCAAATAAGCATATTTGGGTCTGAGCATTAAATTCCATTTTCTACAGGATGTGTTTAATTTTATTATAGAGTTACACAGATTTAAAACACCTAGGATGCTGTCTGTTCTGGTTTTTGTGATTTAGAAAAGGTTCTGTAACAGGTTTCACACACATACACATATACGCATACACATACACAAAACATAAACACTTATAGGCCCCTAAAACAAAGGCATTCATTAGAATCTGTGGGGAACCCAGATAACCTCAAATTGTGTAGTTTATAGTCAGCTATGTTTTTCAAGTTGATGTGACCATACCACAGGAGATTGCATAAGCCAGGAGTAATGGGAAGTAACGGGATAACAAAGGGCCTCTCTCCTTATGTAGCTAATGTAGATTAATGGACTAAACATTATGCTTTCTATAAAACTATTACAGGTCTCATGTGAGGAGAATGCAGATTTCTCATGAAATTTTAAAGATAAAAATAACATGATAATACAAAGAAATGTTGAATTTGTCACTGAACCAAGTCCCAAGCTGTTAGTGGTATCCATTCTCTGACTAAGTGGAATAGTCAGAGAAGCACTGTATGAGGTTCACATGGAAATAAGGATAAATCAAAAATGGCAAAATAGTTAATGCTGGAGGCTGGACTATTGTTAAAACCAAATTAAACAGTCCAAGATGACTCCGGAAACTGAATTATGTTGACATCCCTCAGCAGTTGAATGCCTCATCCTCTGCCCTGAAACTAACTCTAGCAAGGGTCTGTATACCTGCTTCAGTAATTCTTACTTCTACCAGCATAACACCTATTCCCTCCACTCTTTCATATGTCTCTTGATTTCTGCTTCTGTTATAACTTTCGCCTACTAATTTTTGTATATCCAAAAGACCTTTAAAATCTACTTTCTTCCTCGGTATCATTTGCTTTGCTTTAGCTTCCAAATTTCCAGACCAATTTCTGTATTAAACACAAACCTCTCCAAAAGAGGAACTGTATTTCCTACACCTAATATCATTGTCCCTTCACTTAGATTTTGTGCCAACCTGCTTCATAGAGCACCAGCAAGCCTAGAGTTGTTGTTTGAGTTCTAGTCCCTCTTCCAGCCAGTTTGACTGGGGGTGTGTCAGTGGAATAGACACAGTGAAAATGTTAAAAGTATGCCAATTTAAGTATTTACCATCGTCTGGTTTCTCCTGAGGGAGATGGTGGAAGTTCATGATGGACATTCTGAAGCTGGCCATCTCTAAAACAGTTCTTCTGAAAGATAATGGAAGTGGATTTCTTTGGAAGAGTGGGCAACTAATACAACCAAATAAGTATTTGAAGGCTTTTCATTGATACCAAAATTCTGGGTAAATGCACACAGAAATTTAATAAATGGGATCTTTGTTTGAAGGACCTCCTACACAATAGGTATACTTTCTTATTTACTTTCCTTTAAAAAAAACTTTTGTATTTCAGTTACAGAGTTATTTTCTATCTTAGCAATATCATTGATCCATACAAAACTGCATTTATGCTTCATTTATTGATTAATTGGAATCTTTTCCACAAATTCTTTAACAGGTGTTTCGAACTACAGCTGAAACTCACCTTTTAAAAAGGGAGAAGTATATATCATATCTAGAGTCCTCAGATCTTTACATAGTTCTAACATTACACTAAAATTAACAGTACTGTAACACTGCCTGTATTGGGTCATTTCTGTGGAAGCATACAGAAAAATATCAGTTCCTTTTCCAACTGGACTGCTTCTTAACTTCATAAAGTTATGTTATAACATCAATCAATTTTCTATGTGGGACACATTTTTTAATTAACTCTTCATGTAATATGGGTTTAAGACATGTTACTACTTTGTCATCTTTCCTTGGACAAAAAAAAACTTGTCAATATCTTTTTTAAAGAAAGGCATTCAAATATTTTTAAATAGATGTGCTCTGTCAATGCAGAAAACTGTGGGTAAACTTTCGTTCCTTTCTAAATTTCAGTTTGTATTAATGCATTTAAAGTTTGCATTAATTTTCTTGAAATAATACCCCATTTTGACTCTCATTGAACTTTAAATCTTTTTCAAGTGAACTGCTGTCAGTTCAGAGCTTTCCTATCTTGTATTTAAGTAGTTGATTATTTGAACTTAGATGCAGAACTTAACATTTAACCCTATTAAGTTGTATATTGTTAATTTCATTCCACCCCTCTCCTTTGTCAAGGTCTTTTTCAAGTTTGATTCTTTAATATGGTTTATTTTTAACTTTCAGTCATCTACAAATGAAATCGGCAAAAGTTACATTGAAATTTATCTGATTTACTAAATAAAGCGTTTATGATTTCAAGACACAGGGCATAGGATTGCCTTAGTGATGATTTTCAAAGTTTAGTATGCAAGAGTTATCTGAGACATTTGCTTAAAATGCAGTTTTCCAAATATCCTTTCTAGAAATTTTTATTTGGTAAGTATAAAATGTGATTCCAGGAATGTGGATTTCTAACAAGTGACACATGTGATTTTGGTACTAGATTACACTTAGAAAAGGAAATTTTCAAAATTTCTTTTTAAATCCTAGTTGACAGCAATGTGTTCACTAATTCTAACAGATTCTTGTGGTTATCAGGCTCCAGGACCCATGATAAATATGAATCAGTGAGTGTGTGAATGAATGAATGAAGGACAGGAAACTCAACTCATAACCCAGTCCATGCTTTTGCATTTTAATCACACAGCCAATAAAATGTTTTGTTTTGCTTTTAAAGCTTCATTGTAATTAAATTGTTTTAAACCTTTGATTTTCCCCACTGGGAAAGGTGTATTTTTCATGACCTATTCCTCAAGAACATATGTTGTCTCTAAGTGAACACTGCTTTCCTTTTAAAGTACTCACACATCACAACTTTAATTCCTCTGTCTAGAATTTCATTGAGAATTACAGGGTGTCATTTTAAAACCCAGAGATAATCCTTCACTAATTCCTGCTTGACTAATAAATTAAGACACAGTGTTAGTGTTTGACTTATTTATTTCCCTTCAGGTCACGTTGTCTTTTTCTGTTTCAATATGTTTACAGATAATTAAGAACTCACATGCCAAAAAGTATAGTTATTTTCCCCCTGAAACTTATATTTTTAAAACCTTTCAAAAATCCACAGAAAGTTGTGTACCTTACCTATCTCAGCACTTGGTTGGACTTTGCCATATTTGTTTTTTAAAGCTAGCTATAGCTTTAAAGCACGTCTTCCCCACTCTCACCTAAACCAGAAATTCATTGTGCTTCTTTATACCTGATCCTAGCCTAAAGGCCGAGGAAGTGATCACTGCATTTCTTTAGTATAGAGTAATTCTTCTACTGCACTTTTGACTTTCAGGATGGATGTTTGAATGTTCTGAATGTGCTTCTTTATTGTTGTTGTTTGTGTAGTATCTGAGTTTTGGTTTTTGATCACATAAAGTTTTACAATTTCAAAAAGTAAGATACAATTAATGAGGATTAAAAGTGGAAAAGATAAAATTTGTTTCAAAAGGAGGATTGAGGCAGCTCATCAAGATGTTTACCACAAATTCCTCTTAAAGGAGACAAGGAACACATGCTGATGCAAAGCATGAAGCATCCCAGTCTGCTGAGAAGTTCAAGTGAAGCCGTGACCCCAACATGGGCAGTTATTTGTTCATAAAATTTAGGCAAAGGGTACGTCCTTGTTTTACTTTGTCCCAAATCTTGAGCAGCTCTGGCAAGAATGCAAAAGTAGCACCATAGGGGCTTTTGTCTCAAGACCTGAATGGGAAAGAAAAAAATGAATAACCAGGAGGGTGTGTGAAGGGAAATTGGGGCCTCTGGTTTTAAAGAGGTAAGAGAGAAGATAAAAAGAAAGGAGCAGAGACTAGGGACAGACTTTTGGGAAGGAGAGTGGGAGGTGAGTTCAGAGATCTTGGAGGTTTTGGCTCCCAGAGGGAAAGGAGCCAGAAGTTGAGTGAAGGTGGAGAGGTGACCCTGATGGAGTACTGAGCCACCATGCAACCCGGATAGACCCAAGCTGAACCTTGCATTGGCAGAATTCACCTGATGCTGATTGGAATGCCACATCCAAAAGACAAGGATGTGACTTTATGATTTTGGATTGGGTACACTAGGATTGAGGTAAACCCCATGCAGCTCCCTGAGAAGCAGAAGTGGGGTTCCTTTCTGCTTGGGATACTTGTGAGGGTGTGGACTATTAGACTCTTTTAGCTTGTTTTTCCCTTATCTGTAAATAGACCTCTGTTTTTAACCCTTATTACTAAAGTTTGATCTCTGGGCAGCTGCTTGGTGCAAAGTAAAACAAGAAAGTACCCTTTGCCTAAATTTTATGAACAAATAACTGCCCATGTTGGGGTCACGGCTTCACTTGAACTTCTCAGCAGACTGGAATGCTTCATGCTTTGCATCAGCCTGTGTTCCTTTTCTCCTTTAATTCTCAGTCACAAATATTAAAAGGGGGCTAGTCCCCTACCCTGGTAATAGTTCTGTTGGTGACCCAGTAAGGAAAGTTCAGCAAAGTGGTACATATTTTACTAGAATCAGCCAACAGGTCAGTCCCTTATCTTCCAGAAAGGGATCTCTCTGACATCCCTGTGGGTGCAGATCTTATATCAGAAACTAGTCCCCTGGGTCCCCAGGAGCGGACCTGGGAAGTGACCAGGGCTGGCACATCAGGGTCACACCCTTTCTGCAGGGGTATGAATGTCCCACCCTCTCATTCCAACTCACAACAGATCTGGAGAGACCCAATTAGCCTCTGTCAGGACAACTGATCCATCACAACTCATCCTCTCCTGCTGCTCAACCCCACTGCCTTCATTCTCCACACCTGGGCAGATTTTAGGAGTTCTTCTAATAACTGGCCTACAAGCGCATCTCCAAACCCTGCTCCAAGCTCACGTTATCCATCAACAAGTCACAACAAACTGAATATTCTCACTTATAGGTTGAATATGGGGAAAACAAAAAAGTCAAGAAAAAGTCAAAACTAACAAGCTGACAATAGAACTAAAGCATACAGTGAGGGACAGAGGGGAGGGAGAAGGAAATCAGGGAAGAAATGAGCACAAAAGATCAAGATGATTGTTCACAGGTGATATGGTGGTAGGAGAACCCTGGGCAATACAACGACATAAAATATATATATATAATAAAAAAAGAAATAATATCAACTTTGAATGAGACAACATTTAATATCATATCTCAGCTCCTAGAAAAGGTGATGGACTTAAAAAAAAAAAAAGGCAATAACACTATGAGGTAGATGCTATTAGCAATTAGCTTCTCCATTTTAAATGTGAAGAATCTGAGGCACAACATGGAGTGGCCAGAGTGATTATTCAGAGGTACTCATGCAACTGGGATGTGGCAAAGACTTGATTAAAACACAGGCATTTGACCTGCTACTTGGCACTTCCCTGAGACAGAGATTGTTTTTAGCATACTCACTCTCCTACTTTGCTCAGATTTTCAAGATGCTTTTCTTAAGTAAAGATGTAGAAACACTTTCCGGAGATTTAGCGAAGAAAGGTATTTGTCCTATTCCCGTAGGAAAGTAGGGTAACAGCAATTTTAACCTGAACCCTTGTTTTCCCATTGCTTCAGTCCTAACTGGGGAACTCTCTTCATCCTTAAGCTGATTCCCCAGAGCTCAGTTTTCCCTCTGGTGACATGATACACCTGCCACTCCTTCTCTTCCAAAGGGAGAAAACTCACAGCACAAAAAACCCAAAATGAGTGAGTCCTTTTCTCCCCCAAGACAAGAGGTGGTTCTTGTTTCCTGACCTATTTGAGTATACATTCAGAATCTGTA
Source organism: Uropsilus gracilis (assembly GCA_004024945.1). Lineage (NCBI taxonomy): Eukaryota > Metazoa > Chordata > Mammalia > Eulipotyphla > Talpidae > Uropsilus > Uropsilus gracilis. Next base: position 276,051 of record PVHY01000187.1, read on the forward strand.
TAGCATAGCTTAACCAGCCTACTTAACATTTATGCAATCCATTCTGTTTTCAGCAATCTCTTTAAGATGAGACTTATTCAAAAGTCTTTATAAATCTGCAAGGTCAAAATTGCTACTTCTATAGGGAGAATGAAGGAATTTTCGAGACTACTGCAGTTGCAATTTAGAGTTGGGAAAGCTTTCCACTCCACTGATTCCTTCAGATCAAAGGACCAACCATCCCAGATTTCCCCTGGGGCTGAGAAGGTTCTCTGGATATAAAACTTTATTACTGAAACTGGGAGAGTCCCAAACTGGAGCAGTTGATCATTTACAATGGACATTTTATGGCCCAGCACTACTATGTTCCAGGAAGTGCTTTCTATTACTTTAAAAATTGTATTTTATTCTTCAACTAGAAATTTAAAAATCATGGAAGAAAAGAGAAATTAAAAACCACACCTGAGTTCAAATGCAAGGATCTCTATTTAAATTTTATGATACTTTTCACAAGTTTCTCTTTGTATACACACACTTTTACATATTCTTACATGTATATCTTACAAATCCAGAATTAAGGAGGTAAAAATGATTTCCTGAACTGATTCTCAGTAGTCTGAACATTTTTCCATATCAATAATACTCTTTGAAAACACAATTGCTTAGGATTGCATCATTTCCATTGAGAATGTACTATGCTTACTTAAGCATTTTGTTGTTCAACATCTCAGGTTAATCTTTGCTGTTAATGATACTGTTAATATCTTTAGGTCTCTATTTCTTTTGGAAAGGTTTCTAGGACCTTATTGGGTGAAAATTTATGGACTTAATTAAAGCTACTACTGAATCCTGTCTCTAAAACTTTTCCAGAAAGGTTGTCCATCAACAGTGTTTATGCCAGTCCTTCTGAACTACCAGCAGTGAGTTTCTTCCTAAAGTCCATCAATGCTTAGGTTAAAAACAGGTACCATAAATAATTTACATTTTTTGTTTATCAATGAAGTTCAAATATCTGTTATGTATTTTTCATTTGAATTTTCCCAGAAATTGTTTGTTCGCATATTTTGCCAGATTTTAGATTAATTTCAATGTTCCCAATCAAATTACATGAACTATTTAAAAAAACTATAACAACTCTTTTTCAATTAATTAATTTACTTTTAATTGAGACAATATTTGGATACCCGCATCAGGCATTACCATTGTAAATGCATCCAACTCCAAATCTCCAAATCAACCATAGTCCACCCCCAGAGTCCATGGGCTTTCTTCCCTCTTCTTTGTCTCCTCCCCTCACCCCCCCCATACATTGGTGCTTCAGTTATTTAGTCAGCTATCAAAAGTTAAAATTTAAGTTTGTCTTTGGCTGACTTATAGTCTAGTTACTCCATACTCCATGTTAGTGATACCACCTGGTATTTATCTTTCTCCTGATTTTTTTCACTTATGCATTATCCCTTCCAGCTCCATCCACTCTTTATGTTAACTTCTTTTGATTTATTGTTTCATTAATATATTAAAAATATTAGTCCTTAGAAATGACGATGCTTACAAACTTTAAGCAGTGTGCTAAGTCCTGTTCCAAGACACATGTGCATATCCATCACTTGAAGGTCCATACTTTTCTTTATAAGTTTATTCTCTCTTAGAAAAAGGGAAATACTGGATGGTCTCACTTATGTGAGGGATATAGGGAAAACAAACAATCAAATAGACAAGAAAAATTTAAAACCAATTTTTAACAAAATTGAAGCAAAAAGATAGGGGAAGGGGGGAAATTGGAGGTGAGAAAGGCACAAATGACTAAGACAATGGTAAGGAGGTGGGAGAAACCCAGGGTAGATGACAATGTAAAATAAAACAAAGAATATCAATAATATAATAAAAAATTTATTCTTTCTTTTACTATTAACTCATGAGACTAAAAATAATTTTGTTTGTGATATTTCAAAAAATTCCATGAAACTTCCTTGCAAATTTTAATAAAAAGGTTCAAACAAGATCATACGATTCTACCACCCATCTGAAAACTAAAACATCCCACTACTCTCTTCTCCCTCCAAGACTAATTTTGTGTTTCAACTTGACTGTATCACAGGGGCCCAAATTAAGCATTATGCCTGCATTTGTATGGGGCAATGTTTCTGGATGAGATTAACATTTGAATTGGTGGACTCGCTAAAGTAGATTGTCCTTCTCAATGTGGTTAGGGATCATCCAATCCGTTGAAGGTCTGGGTAGAACAGAAAGGTAGAGGAAAAAAAAATGAGACCCTTTGCTTTCTGTTCTGCTTGTCTTCCTGGAACATAGATCTTGCCCTTGGAGTGGAATTACACCACTCACTTTCTTGACTGTCTAGCCTGCAGACTTCCCTGCTTCCATAAGTCAGGATTCATCTTTAATCTCATCTCCCCAGTTTTTCTTTGTTGCCATTCAGTATATACATATATATGGTTTATCCATACTTAATAGGAAGATGTAATTCATTCATTTTCATCCCATATATTTTACTTCATAAATATGTATACACATAATGTGTATACATATGCATATGAGTACGTACATGGGAATGGAATTGCTGGGGTGAAGTGTATGTGCACATTCAATTTTACAAGCCATTGTTAAATTGTTTTCCTGAGTGGCTGTACTAATTACTTTCCCAACAGCAGAGTAAAAGATTCCTGTTGCTTCATTTCCTTGCCAATACTTTGATATTTTCGACTATTGAAATCTGGTTGTCATTTTTCACTTAGTAGATTAGCACTAACTTTTTAAGCATATATGTCCAAGTTCTCAAAGACTGTAAAAGTAGTTTTCGAAAACAAACTTTTGATTTGGGCTTCTCCTTTCTCCTTGAGGTCCGTCACCTTAGTGACTTTGCAGGAAAACACTTAATAAGCTGCTTGTAGCGTGACATGCTGGGCCTAATGTTTTCAGCCCCTTGAAGAAAAGACTACATCAACTTGGACAAGTGAGCAGCAGACAGAGTTAGGAATTAAGAAGCTTTGGCTCTGAGCAGGTCTGTCCTACAGCTTTGCAGGACATGCAAATAAGTCGCTCCACCTCTTGGTATCCCATCTGCTCACTAGGCATAATAGAGCTGACCTTCCTCCCTGCCCTGCAGTGACTATGAAATCCTGTTGTGCAACGTTTTGAAATCTTTGGATGAAAAACAGGACAGAAGCGCCAAGTGTGATTGTTACCCGTGCCAGCAACACTATAAGATGGCATAAAAATAGGAAGCAAAGAAAATTTCATTTTACAAAAGCTTCAGTGAGAAAATTGGCTGGTCAGAATGTCACTCCATGTTTTTGGTGTACAAAGATGTTGACTTTTATATAATTTAAAAAAATAAATAAATGTACACATTGTTGCTTTTGCCAGACAGTCCTTCTTTGAGCAACACTGTTTCTGTGACATCAGATGAGCCATGATGCAGAAGGAAGACCAATACCTTAGGACAATCCCTGGGAAATCAGTTCTTTGTAGTTGCACCTCTTTCCTTTTGTCATGTCTTTACATTTGTCTCATGTTTCATTGCAAGACACTGAAACCATAAAGTCTGAGTGGATGCTGCAGGTTGAAGCTGCAGGAGGGTCTCATACTGGGCATTGTCACCACACAGGATCCAAGACACCTAGCCCTTGATGACTGACTGCAGAATTGAGATGTCGAGGTGAGGATGGGAGAGGGAAATGTATAAGGAGGGAGGGAGGGAGAAAATGAGGGAGGTACAATGGTCTGTGGTGGTGGAGTACGGATGAGTCGGTGGTGGGTGCACTATAGTGGCAATACTTGATGGGGGTATCTCAATGTTACCTCAGTTATAAATAAATAAGCAAACACAACTATCCTTTTAGACCTGGGCTCCATTCTAATGCTCTCAGATACCCACACTGTCCTTAACTAGAGAACATGAGAGATGAATATTTAAAATCTCATAAGGGACCTTTCCAACAGCCTTAGATATTTTAGGCATCCCCCAAATAAGGTAAGGAATGCTAATTAATGAGATGGTTCATTCTGAAAGTGACTTAGCCATAATTTTAGTAGCTTATACCCACCGAGGTTTGAGGTGAGTTGTGATTAGCTGGAGTCACTTTGCTTTTGAATAGGATGAACTATGAGGACAGTTGTAAACCACAGAAAGACATTTCAAACCCTTATCTTGCCATTTGGTATGACACTCAAATTTAGAATAAGAGTTTTTGATTCTTCTGTCATGTCTTTGCTACCCAAGTTTTTAAAACTGGAGTTCTTAAAAAGTCAAACCCTTACACGGTAGTTTGATAGCTGCACCCTACTGAGAAACTGAGAAAGTAAAAGGTAAGGAGGTGTAGCCATGGGCGGAAAGGGGACATGAGTGACAAGAATCCACCCACTACAATTGTTCCCTGAAGTTATGAATCATGTTGTACTCGACTCTTGATTCTACCCAGGGAGGCAGAACCACTGAGCTCTGTTGAAATGTTTTGTTCAGAAGTTTCTCAGAGAGAAGGTCCTTGTAGTATTTTGTGGAATAGTTTGCTCTGTAATTGGCATAATTCAATTTTTCCATAGGATTGGTGTGGTGTGATTCCAGTGGTAATACTTTCCAACAGGAAATACTCCTTAGGAGGGAAAAATGCCCGCTGTAATACAATGTCACATGGTAACATATTTATTCATACAGTAACCTCATGAGAAGGGTCATTTACACTGGATTTTCAATTACTTAACTGAAGAAATTCAACCTGCTGATAGTTTCTTTATTTGCACATACCTAATAATTACTTTGACTGATTGTTCTCTTTAAATTGACAGATTATTTATACTTCTGTGAATTATAATGCTGCTAGTGCCTTTATTTCTTTATCAAATTTTTTCTTTGGAGGTTGGAACTGTCTATAGTCAGCTAAAATTCCATTCCCATCTTCATAATTCTTGTTTGTATAATACAAATTTACAACAATACCAAGATAATGCGTTATATGCACCCATGAAATATCACATGTATTAAGCCAAGGTAGCCCCTTAGGAAAATGAAGGTATGGTAAGTGAAAAAAAAATATGAAATTATATTCATACCATGAATTCAAATACATAAATAATGTATAGATGAACATAGACTGGAAAGGGTATATGCAAAAAAGAAATAGATAGTTGATTTTGATTAATATAAAGGGATTATGGAGGACCCCCTCTTTTTTTCTTTTAATTTTCCATTAATACTTCTAAAATATTGCTTGTGTATTAAGCAAAGTTTCAAAAATATTTTGTTAGGAGCAGGAGAAGGTATACATTGGAGACAATAAAGTATAAATAACAAGTCTCTTCACTTGCACTGGCCTGGTCAACATCTAGCTGGTAAGAGTTATAGAGAGTTCCAGGTGGAAAAGAGACGAGTTACAATCAGAAACATTTCTATGTCAGCATTTCTGGCAAATTGCTTGAAAAGAACTCAGAAGAAAAGAACCTAATTCTCCAGCACTCCTGTAATTTGTCATGATCTATTTTCTTTTTCTAAGTAAATATTCACTTTTGTGCCTAATTTTGTATTTGTAAATCTGCATTCTTTTTCTTCAAGAAGCTTCTGTAATTGTTTAATCTTCATACCTCACAAAACCTGAAGGTGATTTTGATTAGGTGGGTCATCAGAACACTGACTGAGTACCCTCAAGGGTGAAGTCTAGCCCTGAAACCCACACTTGGCTTTCCTGAGAACCAGTGTGAATATCTCAGACAGGCCTCCACAAGGCTCAGTACTTCATCCATTCCCACTCTGCTGATGTCACTTAGTCCCTGCCAAAGCTTTACTCAGTTCTTCATCATGGGGAAGGCAGTTTGAAATACAGTTCAGAATCTCAGGGCAGGAAGGAACCCACCTTAGTCATGCCCAGCCACAATTCTGATGCTTGACCCAGGAGTTACATGCCATTCCTTTGCCTGAGGTCACCATTAAAATGGTTTTTCCTTGTCTTAAGCTGAAAATTTTCATGCTAGCATCTCTGTGCTTTTGGGTTCAATTGAATAAAAGTAATCATCTACATGATAACAGGTAGGAAAGTAGCTTGAGTTGCTCCTCTAATTCCCAATTAAATATAAGGTTTGAGCCAATCATCGCATTAACTTCCTGAGGTAGATATTATTGTTCTTATTTAGGGTACAATATTTTGCAGAAAAAAATATAAAAAATCCACTGAAACTCAAATTTCAGATAAGAAATTAACTTTTTAATATAAATAGGCCCCCTGATAAGTGTGACATTAACTCTGGAGTAGAACTACCCAAGTGTGAAACACTGTACCTGGTAATCCTATTATTGAACCCATTTTGAAGTTGAGGAAAATAAAATTTAGAGCCCAGTTACTAGCAGAGTTAAAATCCAAGCCTAGATTTTTGACTTTATAACTCAAATTTTCTATTATGATACAATTAGACAATATCTCCCCCTAACCCACTCCAAACAAAATGTGGAATTCATTTGTCCCTTAGGAAGACTACCAAATATATTATAGCTCCCCAAACAAACAAACAAACAAACAAGCAAACAAAAAAACCCCACAAACATGTCACAGCATCAGCTAAGAATCCCCAACTAACTCCCAATATATTTAACACTTTGGAAAAAATTCCTGGAAAGAAGCCAGCGATAGCTTCCACATAGAATGAGCACTGGAGTTATGAGGTGACCCTGAGAAAGAGAGTAGGGCAGCCGGTTGAAAAACTCTTCCACAAAAGCAGTTATATTTATGTCTGTGTAAGTACCTGCTATTGTCACTATAGCAGTGGGGAAGGGGAGGCTGGGACCCTGACTCAAGCCTTTCCACCTGGGTGTTTCCAGAAACTGATGTCCTAATCATATTTCCCCGTCACCTCTCAGCACTGATTTACTTTCTCCTCCCATTCTACATGCTGCAGAACTAATTGCCTGCCTAATTGCCAAAACTAATTGCTGTGACATTCATTGTTCATCTGCTCTCTTCTCTGGCTTGAGCTCAGGCAGGTGACTTGTGCAAAGGCAAGGATAGAATTACTCCTGGCTTACTTTGGGATAGGATGCTTCAGAATGATGTCTCAGAAACTGTTTTTGTCATGGAGGTAGACCAAGGAATCGAGGATAGTTGTTCTTGGCAGAGGTGTACTGCTTCTGGCTCGAAATGCAGTTGCTTTGACTTGTTTTGAGTCTGCTAAGTTGTATTTCTCAGGAAGTCCTTCTCTCCCATTAAGAGATTAGAATTAGATTTGCTGATTAAAAAAATCGAAACTCAGAGAGATGAACTTGCTACTTGCTGGCCACAGAGCTCGTTAGCAACAAAGCTGAATCTGCCACTTATATTTCCCAAATCACAGCTCAAGGTGATTTCTATTGCACCACCCTGCAATTATTGCAATTGCACTAAGTTCTCTTTTACATTGACTATTGCAGTTTTAGTTAAACACTGTCAAGTAGTATTGCTTTATTGGCAGAATGGAAATCAACGGCATTTATTATGAACAGGTATTTTCCATGCAATGTCTCTTTGATCCCCAAAAACATCATCATGAGAAGATATTATCAGTGTTTTTATTTTACATATGGAGAAACTGAGGCAGAGGACAGTTTATAATTTGTCCAGATTTGATGCTAAAGTCCATCTTCTTACTACCACAAGGTCATGTGCAGTGTCTGCTGACAGCTTCTAGGCTCTGAAACATGAAAGGACATCTGAAGATGCTTGAATTCTGTGGTGTAATGGTTAGCACTCTGGACTCTGAAGATGCTTGGAGTTGAAGCAACTTTAAACTAATGGACCAGATTATAAAAACTATTTTGTAAACATACGTGGTTGGGTGAAGAGTCATGGTATTCTTTTTCTTCCAGGCTTCTAATTTAAACACAGATGAATGGTAATACTAGTTAGGGGTCAACTTGGGGAGGAATTCCTGGGATAAATGGGGCACTGGGAAAGAGGGTGTGATGGCAGTCAAAGGCCTGAAGTTGGGGCTGGATAAGCTTCTGAAGAACTGTGTGGCCATACAATGACCTGACTGCCTCAGTTTCTTTATGGGTGAAATGAAGGGGTTCGACTCCATGCTCTTAAAGACTGCTTCACCCTCTGCATGTCAGAAGACGCATCTAAGATGGAGGCACACATGGCAAAAGCCCTTAGTGACCGCCTGGACAGCTCTCCAGTAGTTCCAAATAAATGTCTTATTGTTTGTTTCTTGATCTTTCCCTCCTCTCAGTTACAGAAAGAATAAAAGCAATGACATGAGTTTTCTCATAAGGAAAAAAACTATGACATACACAATAGCAAAACATCTGGAGGGCAAAATATAACTTATACAATTCACTGAACTGGGCAGGAAAAGTGTACTATGGTAAGGGAAAAGAACTAAGGGTTAAAAAGTGAAGACTGAAAAAAAAAGTTTCAGAATTTGTTTGCTGAAAAAAGGGAGCATTGTAAGGCAATTAATGTCCAGAAAGAAAGAACTGTTTCAAATGATTTAAAGAAGAAAGGCCTAGTAAAGAAGAAAGGCCTAGGCACAATTAGAAGGATGGAGGGGAAGAGGGGGGAATGAGAAAAGCTTAATTTTATCTAAAGGAAAAAGAGTTGCCTTCAGGCCAAACAGAGATTTTGAAATAAAGACTTCTGTCATCAGTTGCTTTCCCAATTCTTCTAGAAAATTTCATAAGGATTTGTGACCTTTCATGTTCTAAAATCTTTTGTTAAGGAAAAGTGGTAAGGCTTGCTATTAATTTTTGTGATATGGGTTTTATGGAAGAAAATTTACTAACAGGATCTATGTGGACTATGTGATACAGTCCTCTGAAGGAGAGGGTAGATTTAGGTCCCCGGTCTGCTTCGTCCCTCTCATGTGGTCTCAGCTCTTAAGTCCCATCTCTTCTCAGGGCCTCAGCAACTTTCTGTCTGCATGAAGTCCTTGGCTCAAACACCTCTGAAAATCTGTTCAACATATTTGCATTTTAAATTATAAGGCATAGTATAAAATATTTTTATCATCACTAGTTCACAGAGCACTAGAAATTAAAAAATTATTATGATAGACTAGATTAAAAAGAAATAGAACAAGTTGAGTTCCACATGTAATAAAGGTAAGTAATGTTTTGTGAAACTTTTTTTTTATATACACGGGTATGTAAAACTTTTTTGATATATACAAATATGCAAAAATATACATATGTGTGTATATTTAAACGTACATATATTTATTTCTAATATTAGATAGAATGTGGTCAAAAAATTAATGGCCTTAATCTGCAATCTTCTAGACATTGGGGTAAAAAGTAAAATATCCATTTAAAAATTATGGGTGTCAAATGTAAAATATTCATATGTGGATGGGAGAATTCTGCTTTTATGCAGACATTGACATTATACACTCTTCATAATCACATTTCAAGCAACTTCCTGGTGGGTAGGGGGTGACCAGCTGGTGCTAACCACAGTCAGTGATGGATGGCTACATCCTCTTCACTCCACTGAGACTCGAGTTAATTTGAAGTGAAACACCTCTCGGAGACGGACCTTGATTCCTGTGGTTATCAGGCTCCAGGAAATGTTAGAAGGAAAGATCTTGTTTTCTGAGAGGTGTGTCTTCCTGTTTTCTCTGTCAGGAAGTTCTGCCAACAGCGCAAGGCCATCTGAAAAAGCAGAGAGTGTCTTTCACTCAGGTTGACAACAAAAGGAGAAGAACCAAAGTCAAGGGAAGTGGGGGCAGAGAGACAAGATGTAGCAAATGTACAGGAAAGTGGGTAGGGTCATAAAGGAGAGAAAAGCAAAGAGGAAAATAGAAAGCACATAAGGCAAGTAGCCAGGCCAGCTGAGGCGTGGGTGTAGTCAGAAGCTATTGCTCTGGTCTGTTAGCCCCCTGCAGGATTCACAGTGTCTACATGGTGAAGCTCGAAGAAAAGGCAGTTCAGCAGGAAAGATCAACAAAGACAGTCCCTGGGAGGAGACCAAATTGCTCTCAGACTTGAACTGAGCCAGAGGTACCGCCTCCTGTGCTAGCTCAACCATTTGCTGCTAACTTCTGAAGTATTTTTAAAATGAAACTAATATTTACTTGACTCATTTAGAAAACATAGGAATCACTACAGTGAAACCTTTGTACTCCTCATTTCTAAATCAGCAGCACCAGTGTCCTGGTAAAAGTTCAGTAAATATTTGTGAAGAAATGCTACTTGATCAGCTGTAAATTGATATTTAAGATTACTTGGAACGATAATATAGTGATAACTAAAATGCATGCCGTGCTTAGTGGTTTAGAAATCAATTTTATATAGCTATTATCTCATTTAACCCTACGCAGTTCCATCAAGTATCACCATTGGCATCCTCATTTTAAAGATGAGGACACTAGTTTAGTGCCACTTTATGATAAGTGTCTAGAATTCTAATCAATACTATGTATTGCCAAAGCCAATAGAGTACTTTACCTCTTAAAATCTTGCACATTTAATGTAAATGCTTAGTAAGTCTCAGTAGCTCTATCCACAGTAGGTACGTGAATCAGTTTGGGTTTTTGGGAAAGGAGATACTCATGGATCTAGCAGTGGGTGAGCAGCAGGAGGGAGAAGCACATGTAAGAGAGATAGGGTGGGGAAGGGATGTTGAGGTGGTATTTGTAAAGGGAGAGGCAGAAGGAAGCAGAATCGAACTGTGAGCAGAGCAGAGATGGCCTGCAGGGCACCTGCACTGGGTAGCAATGGCCGGACTGTGACCCCCGCACAGTGCTCAGTCAGAGTCTGGATCTGATTGGGAAGCATATGGTCTTGGTGGAAAGCCCAGATATATTCTGCAGGCCTGCAGTTGGGTGTTACTGAATTTCTGGCTGCTGAATATTTTTTTTAAATTGAAGCAATAGTTTATAACAGTATATAGATTTTAGATGTACAGCCTTGTATATCAACATCTCTGTAGACTACTTTATGCAATCACCAGAATTCAAGCTTTCATCCATTGCTATACAGCGAACCCCCTTTACCTGATTTTTTACCTCCTTGTCCTCTTAACTATCCTGAAAATGTTATTTTGTTCTTCTAGTCTAAAAGTTTGTTTTAATTATATTCAGTTGATTTATTTGCACTACGTATGAGTAAAGTCATATAGTTTTTGTCTTTAAAAGTACCCTCTAGTTTTATCCATGTTGCAAATGGTAGAATTTCATCTTTTTGTTTTTTATAGAAGAATAGTTTTCCATTATGTAAATATGCCACATCTTAACACTCATCTGTCAGTGGTCATTTAGGCTGTGAAAATCTCAGCTATTGTGAATAATGGCAAACTCTTATATAGAGGCGTGAGTCAACCCCTGCTGCCCCCACCAGAACAGCATATTTTAAGATTTTCTTGATGTGAGTTTTTTTTTTTTATTATTATAATTCCAGTTTAGGTACCTTAACTGGATATTTTCTACTCAGGATTTCTTGACTTTCTAGTTAGTAAACTAGATTCCTAAATTCCCACTACATTCTTACTTACAGAGTTAAGAGAAGAGAAGAGAAAGATGTACTAGGTTGAGCAATTAAAATTTGATACACTGGAGCAGGTCAGCTGTTAGAAAAACACAGGTGCGGTCAGTCCATTTTTCACTTTCATGGCGGACTTGGCCAATTGATCACAACACCCTTCTTCATGAGTTGTGTTGTCTGCCTCAAAATTATTCTCGGCATAGTGATCCAGACAGCCACTACCAATCTATCAATGTTGGCACCTGAGATGAGACCAATTTATCACCCCAGCAGTAGGTAATAGGGGCAAATACAGGTCTTGAAACAGGTGTATGTGAACAAATGTGTGTATGTGTTACCGAGAGCTTGGAATTAAGGGAAATGTAATGAAAAGGAACACTTAAAACCTGTTCATCAGTTTCAATTGTTTTTATTTAAATGTCATTGAATGCAGAATATTCCTTCTCCCCCTTCAGAAACAACGTGATAAGGATGAGACACAAAAGTCTGTGCTTAAATCCATACTTATACATACATATCAGTAAGGACATTTTGGATCTCTTTAAAAAGCTCAACGTTTGTGGAGCATGTAAAGTAGGGTTTTCTCCTTTCTCCTTTAATAAACAATTATAGACAGACAGCTACTAACACAGGTTCAGGGTCTTCACTAAACATCCCCATAATTCTGTTTCTATTCTATTCAAGGTACCAGAATGATTACTGTTGGTCTAGGCATTGCCTTCAATGCCAGGAGAATTTGGAAGTGGGGAATATACCTATTCTCCAGGGAAAAAAAGAGCTCTCCAAATAATCTTTCCACAAGGTTTTCATTTACATCTCATATGTTAGACAGGATCATACAACCATCTCTAGTTTCAAGAAAAATGGAGAAAGCATGTATTTTGTTTTAGCTTCTAGGGTGGGAGGCAGCAAGGGACAAGGAGTTGGGAGTGACTCTTGAATAGCTAACCAGTAGTGAATGGCACTTTAGTCTAAAGGATAATAGTGGTAGCATTCTAGAAGTTAAAGTGACTCTTATGTTTTTGAGCACAGGTAGAAAATACGCTGTGTTCATTCTCCCACTCATTCCAACTTTCCAATAGAAAAACAACTTGTTAAAAACAGTGAAGTGTCTGTACATATGTACATTTGTTGGGTGAGAGTAGATTTTCACATGTATGTGCTTTAGCAAAAGCAATCCTATTTTGACCTTCAATGAACTTATGTCTTAAAATCTACTCATTGAAAAAATTTGAACCAAAATACTGAATTCATTACTATTCATTATAGGGTTAACCTGACAATACACCACAAACTGAAATGATAGTTCTAAAATTAAATTAACAATGAACTATAATTAAAGGTAAGAATGAGAGAAGTTGAAATCTCCAACCCACTCATAATACCAGAATTCAAAAATATACAACATTTACTAAAGACTACAGCTGTTCCAAGCTATCTCTATGACTTTAAACAGATCATATGCTAAGATTGATAACCCTTTGGTGCTGTCCAATCGTTTTAGAATACAGAATTACATTCTTAGTAAACTCGAGTGGTGTGTTAGTTTTAGATCATGATACCATATTTAGTACACTAAACATATTTTAGGTTACTAGAGAGTTGCTTTCATCATATGTAAAAAGGAAATTTTGCATCATTACATGTTATTTCTAAGATGTGAGGGAAAAATGCAGGTGATCAGATTTTGATACATGAATAGACAGAATGTTAGACCATATTTTAAAGAATGTAAAGGATGTGGTAAACAAAGAGAGGACTGGTTTGAAGTCAACAACTGGATTTAAACTTTCATTCCAGTTCTGATTTCTTGGGGCAAGTTTCTTAACTTCTCCAAAGCCATCTTCCCTTATTAGCAGATTAGAAACATTAATAAAGAAACTCCTCTACTTATAATCAAGTTTTAAGTGAATCCAATTGTTGGATAGTCCACAGTAACTAAACTTGCATTCACAAATGCATTTCCAGAAATACCAGCATAAAAATTTTCTAAAGCTTTCAACTAAGGCTGGTGTCCTTCGTATTTATCCTATGCCCTATGTGCTCAGCTTGGCATATAAAAAAGGCATTGAATATATGTTTTCTAAATATCTTTTTCCCAATCATCTTTCCTTGTGTCTACTGGGAGTCTGTGTAGGTAGATAACTGCCTTTATCAGGTTTCCCAGTGCATGGGACTGTCTCTTAGTAGCCAAAAGTCTCTATCCTCCTTACCTCCCCCATTACGGTTGATAAGCCTGATTGGAAGAGGCTGGTCTTTGACTTGAGATAAGTTTCAGGAGCTGGGTCCCATCTGCTAAGCCTTCATTCACCTAGCCCTCTCTGGAATTAGCACAATGCTTCCACCCACCCATCCAATGCCTGGTTTTGTTTTCAGAACATGCTCTATTATGTCCCTCCACTCTTATCGGTGTTGTCCATTGACATAGCAGCGACTTTCACATGTTGTGCGAGTTGTTCTTGCTCCTTCAGAGTCATTTCTACTCTTGAATATTCCATGTTCACACGAAACATTCCTTTTCTCACACTTTAATTTAAAAAAATTCTTCTGTTTCCATGGTAATTATATATCTTGACAAGGACTTTTAACATGCTCACTGTTCTTGGACTTATTGAACCTGGTGTGGTTAATAATGCTTGAGAAAATGTATCAAAAATAAAAAAAATACAGCAGAATTTATTGCTGGTAAAAAGTGTAGTTTTAGAGTCACAAGATAATAGCATATATTCCAACATAATCAGCTGATGCCATGTAGTGTGTTCTCATAGAAGTTTTATTCTTAACTATAAACATCTGTAGACTGTAGTCTTGAAACAGAATAGCATCTGTAAGTAACCTAGTTTCTTCACAGGTTTGCTTTAGGGGTAAAGTGACAAGTGAAACTGTAAAATGTTATTCAGATCTTGGTCATGACTACCAAGAAGAATGCCAGATATCTCCACTTCCATGCTGGACACCAGGTCTTTGTTCCACAGCAAAGATGAAAACTCTAAGGTTAAACCTGTTCATCTATATGCATGCATGAACACACACACACACACACACACACACACACACACACACCATCAGAAACTGAGGTAGGGTTCCCAGTTCCAAGTTCCCATTTCTCAGCAGCAGCAGAGTAGAGATATAATTCCCAGTTGTGGTAGGGATCCCAGTTCCAAGTTCCCATTTCTCAGCAGCAGAGTAGAGATATAATTCCCAGTTGTTGATAACTTATATATGCTCTTTTTCAATTTTGCAAAAAAATACTTCCTGTTATTAGCTTATTAGAAAGCACCCTTCCAGGCAATCACATGACAAATATTTGAATTGGATGAAAAAAAGGAGATAGGTTGAGATTAAGATTAGGGAATTCTATTACATCCTGGAGTGCCTGTATAAATAATGTATCAGTGATGTTTCATTTATTCATTTACTGCGACTTCTTAAGTGCACCAGAATGAGGAAGTACTGATGCTTGCACATGTTATGGGAAATGGTCAAATAATGAATGATCACTTTTTATGTCGAGTTTTAGAACCATGCAACTATAAACAATTTACATAGACAGAAAGATCATAGAGGTCACAACTTGGAGAAAACAAGTTGTGTTTTTCTAGCCAAATTTGTCTTGGTGCACAACTATCTTAGACACTCTGTCAGAGCTCATAAAGAAATTTTTCCTCTCACACTTCACTTTCACTATCTAGAAGCCAAGCAGAGACATTTTCCTTGATGAGTGGGACTTGTAAAGACTAGCTCAAGACTCGAGTAGGTTTTAGGAAAAACTGGAATGCAGGGAAAATTGTTACTGTATGTTTCATCTTGCCTCCATCTCTGGAACCTAAGTCCTATTCTCATCCCTGGATGCCCAGAAGCTCTACAGACAAAAAATACTCCAGGGAAGCAGCTTCCTTCTCTTTAAACAGTGCCCTGAGCTTAATTTTTATTCTGCCAACTAAAATCTAACCATTCTAGTGAAACAGGGTAAAATGAAGACTTTTTGTCTTTACTTAACTGGATACAGCTATCTGCTTGCTTCTTTTTCCAAAGCAGGCTACAAGCAGTTCCTTTGCAATTACCTTTAACCTTAACTGGATACACTTATCTGCCTGTGACTCTCTACAAAGCAGGCTACACACTCTTCATTAGCATTTTCACTGATCAACTTTACCATTGATATGCAAAAGCCAGCCAACTGCTCTCTGCTTTCAGCTCCAAAAACTGCAGAAAAGAAAAACTTTAATACACAGTTTAAACTTTCCACTCATGGGTCCTTACCACCATCCCCAGCCTTCTCAACCAAAATACCAAGCCAATGCAAGACAATCAGTGCAGTGCAGACTAATTTATTTCTAACAAAGTGATTTCTAATTATCCTATTAACTATAAAAGAAACATGTAAGACTCAGAATACTTCAACATTGTCCAAACCCTTTCTCAGTATTGTCCAAAGTCCTTTCCCAGAT
>PVHY01000188.1:0-35559 GCA_004024945.1 Uropsilus gracilis
GCATAAAGCAACCGGGGAGGGGGGCGGGGTTCTTCTGGCATGTGCTAGCCTGAGGTGGCATAGGTAGAACTCAGAACTGGGTGGGTGGGGGAGGGGGGGCGGGAGGAAGGGTGATGGTGGCTGTGGGACTAGGTTGCAAAGAAATGTGGTGAGGACTCTGCATGAATAAAGTCGGTGCTGTATAAGGATTCATTAAGAGCTGAATTTATTTGATTTCAGTTTACAATGCTGCCTCTCTCCTAGATTTGAAACTAATGCAATAAAATGTACAGATATATAGTGTTAAAAGGTCTCTTTCATGCTAGGCTAGCCACGAGTCTTTTAAAAGTCATTAGTTTAATTTTTACCATTGAAAACAACAGCTGGCTTTACAAAAGTAAAAGCTGCTTAGTAGTGACACAGCTAGTCCTTCGGTGGCGGCGCGATCTGGCCGTTGTTTCCATGAAACATCCATCAGGTACAGATAGTTTGAAGTGAATGTACACATTTGGCCTAGTAAACATCAAGTCTAAACACCTGGAACAAGCACACTTCATTTTAGGACAAGAGGTTTTGTGTTTTTTTTTTTTTCTTTACAGATACAAAATCCCACAAATTTAATGTGCGTCAATATTCATGCAGTAAATAAATGTTTTTACAAATAGGTTTTTTTTTTAAATGATAAAAATATTACACTGGACCCAAAATTCCATACAAACATTAATACATGATTTCTCATCCATTTTGACTAAATACAGGATTACTGAAAATGTGCTGTAGAAAGGCCACTCTCCTGTACAGTTGTGCAAAGTCTGCAAAACGATAGTGATTCAATGGTGGTTTCGAAAGCAAAGAAAAAGATCCCCGCTGTGGAGTTTTGACTTTCTCCTCTACAGCAAAAAATAGTCACTGGCGTGTATATCTGAACTCTTAGATGAACGTACATTCACTGAGCTGTACAGGCAACAGTATAAAGCTGATTAGAAGTAGGTTTTACGATATAGAATAGTAAAGGAGGGTTCCTCCTCCTCCTAAAAAAAAAAAAACCCCAAAAACAAAACCAGCAAGTTGTGACGTTATGCAGCCAGACACTAAAAAGCAGCACGGTCATTATCATGCTGTGTTCACTTTCAAAAACGAGATGCTTATAAATGGCAATAAATGAAGAGGACTTTTCATAGACTTCATCCACTCCACAGAACAATTCATGAAGCTAGGAAAAACCTCTATAAATTGTTTCTCTCCTGTAATTCAAAGTAACAGATCTTTGAATGACCAGCATCCTCTTGCTCCCTGGGAGAGAGGTACAATTTGTATTTTTCAACATTGTTTCCTATAGTATAACACACGTCAGTCAGTGACAACTTATTTTACTTCCCTGTCTGAAGTTTAACTACGTATGTTTAATCAAATGGATGAGGGTGAAAACTGGAAAGTGGAGAGTTGATTCTTTTCAGTTGATACCTCTAGTTTTGTAAGAGTTGGAGTTTACAAACATGAGTTTGGGCTGAAGTTACATATATCTATTAGCTGCCTTTCTGGGTGAGTTAAGTGTGTTTTTAAAAATTCCACTCTCAAATTCCTCTGTACACAATCAGCATTTCATCACTACAAAAATAAAGGAAGATTTAAACCAAGAAAATAAAGCAGCTCTATCTTCAATTTTGGTCTTAGTTACAAAAACATCTTACAAAGCTTTGCCCTGATACACCATGAAGTGTCCCCTTTAAGATTTGGAAGAGTGTTTTCCATTAACCGGCTTTCACAAGTTAATAGACTATTAAGACGAATGTTAGATACCTGAACTTCGCTTATTTGATGCTCTTCGATTTGACTTAACTCTTGTATGCGCATCTACGTGTCACAAAAATAAAACTACAGCATTAAACTTTGTGCAATGTTTAAGAAAATTCTTAGAACATTTTAATAAATATAAAAAAGGTTGAAATTCTTTCCCACCCATAAGGATGTGTGCACCTGAAAAAATGTGATTTACTTTTGAAGTCTGTTCATATAAAATTAACTTAAAGGGAGAAAAGATGATCTTCGATAGAAAACTGCCTTTTTGTGGTTTTACGACTTGAAGACCACCTGTCTTCAGGTTTGTTTGCAAAAGTTAACTGTAAGTCATTAAAGACGGTTGATTTTGCACATGGTAAACATATAAGCTGAGCACTAACTGCATATAAAATATACAAATGCTCATTATAGACAGTGGTATCATGACCATAGATGGTTGGTTTCATATAGTTTGGTGACATTAAAGTGTACAGCTTGTCAAGTGTCCCACATATTGATAGAAAATCTACCTTATATACTTGTTCAAAGTCCCGGAAGGTGTCCAGGTGGCCTGAAGGCAGAATACACTTACACATGCGTTTCAATGTATGAATGGGTGTGTGTCAGAGAGGAAGTGATTACATCTACGTCAGAAGAGATACTTAATGGATCATTTGAGGTGGTGTTTTGACAGATATCCAAGAAGAGGTCCAGGTACATCTGCTTCCACTGTTGGAATTCTTTAGATGTCAAGTCTGGATTGTCTAGGACTTTATCAATAATGGCTACTTCCCCTTCTCTGGCCTGAAAAGCAAAACGAGTTAACGGTTAACATGGGCACAAACTTTAAATGAAAAATACGTAAAAGATTAAGAAACCTGTAAGAAACAGCTCTGGTATATTCAAATTCAGCCCTTTACACTCAAACCTTAGTGGGCTTTTTTCTCTACTCAAGGTAGGCCGCCTCATATTACCCAGGCTCTTGTCTAATTTTTCTCTCTTTACCTGTCCTGTTTTCTAGCCCTGCCTTTGGACATCCTCTTCGCTCTCTAGGATCCAGTGCAAAGGCCTCTCATTTTCTAAAGGCTTCCTACAATCAGAAAAACATGTTTTTCCCCCTCGTCTATATCCCTGTGACAATTTATCACTACCCATGAGTGGACCACTGCGTTCTCTCTTGAGTCACTTTTGTACTGTTCTATTTCTCCTCTTATGTGCTCCGGTCCTCATTCTTGTATGAGAAGTGTGGCCCTCCTGTTACCCCAGATAGGAAACTCCCGCTGTGTGAACACTATGGTTCTTCTTGTGGCACGGGGAGCCTGCGATGCAAAATGCACCTCCCTTGTCAGAGGCAGCTCTCAGCTGGACAGTAAGCTTTGTTGTGGTGTAACTCACCACAGTGCAACCATAGCCCTTGGAAGGAGTGAATCTCCCAGGTGGAAAGTGGGGTGGAGTAGGAGAGGGTAATAGCCTGAGAAGCTCTGTCTTTGATGAAGCCCAGGAAGGGGCAGCGAAGTCAAAGAAGTGTTCTGCAGGGAGTGGGAAGGCAGCTTCTGTGCCAACAAGAGCTGGCAGGGAAAGAAGACAACAGCATGCGGAAGCATTAGTTCTGGTCCTTAGGGCCAGATGGAGACAGCAGGGCTGGGACTAAGGATGTTGTGAGTTGCCCTGTGCTTGGTGAGGGCTTGTTCCAATTGTAGGAAATAGAAACACCTGGCATTTCTTGGGCAGGTGGCCTTCCCTAATGGGAGATTTTCATTCCATACTAGTTTCCTGTACTATGTATGGATGCTGTCATTGGTTGAACTCATGGGGAACACTTCTTTGTGTGTATGTGTGTGTGTCTGTCTGTATGTGTGTGCATATTTTGTTTATCCAATTTAATTCGACTTTGTACAATGCAGAATAGTCAAATAAATAGATCACTGGAACAGAATGAAGCTTAGAAAAACACATATACGTATTTAACTGAGCAAAGGGGCAATGACAATACAATGAAGAAGAATAGTATTTTCAACAGATGGTGATGGAACAATTGGACATCACAATATAAAATAATATTTAGAAACTGGCTTGACACAAAAAACTCAAAATATTTTACTGACCTAAATGAAAGATGCAAAGTTACAAAACTTTTGGAAGAGGACAGACTATCTTGATGATGGTGGGTGTGGCGATGACATAATTTTTATACTTTCCAGTTTTATTAAGATGTATTAACATGCACTGTTGTGTAAATTTAGAGTATATGTAATATGATTTGATATATGTATATACTGTAACCACACTAAGTTTAGTTATCAAACACTACCTAGTTACATTCTTTTCCTTGTGATGAGAAATTTTAAGAACTATTCTTCTAACAATTCTAAATGTTTTTTTCCTTAAAACTGAAAGTTTGTGCCTTTAAACCACCTTAACCCATTTCCTGCCTCTGATAATCATCAATCTGTTTCTGAGTTCCATTTTTATTTTCATTTTAAAAGTCCACACGCAAGTTAAATTATACAATATCTGTCTTTCCTTTATGACTCATTTCACTTAGTATAATGTCCTTAAGGGTTATCATACTATGGTAAGTGGCAGGATTTTCACCAACTTTGTCTATCCCAGAGAGCCATGCATATGTCACACAACCGGGGATTCACCAAAATTGAACCAAATGTTGGTGAGAGCGCATATTGTTTCTTGCTGGAAGAAAAGGCTTTGGGACATCTACTAAATGTAAGATAGGGGTGAGGGGCTGAGAGAGGGAGAAGAGCAGGTCTTTAAAACAGGTGAGCCTGACCTGCTTCAAAAATCCTGCCAGCTCTGGTACCACACCATTTGAACCTGAATGAGGGTGTGGTGGTGGGGGGGGAAGGCTGGGTTAAGGTAGAGGTGGGGCCTGGTTAGGCTATTTTTGGAGGAGGGTTGGTCACTAGAATTATTCTTATCAATACTATAGCTTAAAAAAAATTCTGGTGTTAATTACTAAAACTTTTAACTTTTCTTCCCAGAAACTACCACATCACATATTCTGAATAACAGTCCTTTTTAGTCTTTTCTTTACATTTTCAAGGTTGCAGAACCTACTTAGGGAGTTGTCTGATAGGCCCTCTCCCCTTCACCCAAGACACATGCAGTGATCACCTCATTTTCTTTTCTTTTTTTTTTTTTTTTGAGGATAGGTCTTGCTATGTTGCCCTGGGTAGTCCCGATTCTGCGTACTCAAGTGATCCCCAGCCTCAGCCTCTCAGGTAGCTGGGATTACAGGCACCTGCCACTGTGCCCTGCTGCTTTTTCAAGACCAGGTCTCGCTAGCTATGTTGCCCGGGGTAGTCTCGAATCCGCAAACTCAAGCAATCCCTGGCCTCTTGCCTCCCAGCCCTTGGGTTATAAGCACGCGCCACCGCACCCAGCTACACCTCATATTCCTGCCTTGAAGTCCTACCTCTTAGCTCTGCTCTCCTAATCACCTCCTCCCTAGTCAGGGAGCAGCAAAAGAAGACTGAAGATAATGTACCTACTTATGGAAACAGGCATAAGAAAGCCACAAATGAGCTGGGGTCTGATAGTGTAAAGAGAACAGTTGTAAAATTTCTGCATGGAAAGTGAATCACTGGGGCTGCATTCAAATGGACTGCAGGAAGGAAATATTCATGATATGGCAACCTAGTTTAGCACCCACTATTGCATTCTGCAAGCCTGCTATGTTTTTTTAATACCTATAATAATTACGTTACATGACTGAGGAATGACATCAGCCGTGCATTTTTAGAGAAAAAAATGTAATTGCATCCTGTTTTCTCCAAGAACTGTCACATAACATTTAGTCAGCCCTTTGAGATGTTAATGAAAAGTGAAGATTATTTCTGCTTCTGCTTTACCAATACCCATATATGTGAAAGGGACAGCTTAGTCTCAGCTTCTTCCTGTTTACTCCCCTCTCCCCCCCCCCCACCATCCCAAGCCTATTTTGTATTTCTGCACATACAGTATCTGGTAATTCACTTTGAGTTCAGGAATGAATCTCTTGAAAGGAATTTCTCCTTCATTTCATATCTTACCTTTAAAGTGCTTTTAAGAATTCTCAGCCGGTGTAGTTTTTCATTCATCACAGGATCATTACATCTCTTTATAAATGAGAGTTTGTATTCCATCTTGGTTGAAATGCGATGTTCTCCCAGTGGTGATAGACTTGCTTGCTCCAGTGCCCTGTATAAATCTTGCAATGAGTCTCCTAACTGTTCATCCCTACTTTCACCTGCAATGTCCAAAAAAAGAGAAAAATGAATCCGGTGTAATTTACAGTTAATTTGACACTCCAAAAATCAACTAAAAATAAAATCAAAACCACCTGAAAAACAGGATAATGAATGACTGGGAAAACACTCTATTACATTAAAAAAAAATCACAGCTGCTAATAATATAGTATGAGATTAGCTATAGGCAGCCAATTGTTTCAGACTGACCAAATAATAGGATGCTTTGATTAACCAAATATTGTCTTAATAGCAAATCACCATACATATCTTGAATCCATTAAATTCAAAGAATTAGAGTACAAAAGGTACACAACACAGAAACAATCCTGCACATAATTTAATATTTTAAACATTAATGACTATCCCTTATCATAACGATAAGCATAGACGTGCTGATAAGTAGTGCTTTCCTAGTTTTGCAACATTGAATGAACTGATTTTGACATTTTTCCAGACCACCTAAGATGGAATGGCATTTATTGGCTCTATGATTATAAAAATCTTCCAAAAGTGTGCCACAGAGGATTATTAGTGTTCACAGAGGATTATTAGGCCATAGTGATGCCTACCACTTTGTGAATATACTAATCATAAATAATCAATCATAATAATTTAATTAAGATGAAATATGGGAATATGTTTATATGAAAATATAAGGAAAAATCTGGCATGTACTATGAGAAGCTACTTTGCATTTATAAAACCTGAGAAGAAAATATAATGAAATATTTTTGAGGAAAAGAATTGGAGACTGGTTCAGGAAAAGGATCTTAGATCTAACTGAACAAATTGAACTCCCATCTTGTTCACTGCCTGAAAACTTATGTCTTATCTTTATCTTTCTCAACGATGATAAACAAGTGAGAACTCTGGATTTTGTGTGGAGCGGTAGATAGGATTAGAGCTAGATCCAGTTTTCTTTAAATGGAGTCAATGAGTCTTATTAGAGAAACAGTAATTATATTAGTCCAAGGGGTAAATATGAGATGTCACTCCACATTGGTCTGTGTGCATATGTTAGGTTTTCTGACTTAAAGAAATAAAAGGGCTCCCTAACTGGTAATGAAGAGTAAATACTTAACATTCATGATCTCATTTCATCCTCACAAGAGTAGATCACTCTGTTTTTCATCTGATAGCAGGGAAGTACCAAGCTCAAGGTCATACTTGGTAAACAGTGGAGCTGTTTACCACTAGTCCAACTGGGCAGTCTGACTTCAGCATCCATTAGAATGAGAATCTTATACTGCCAACATTGTCAGCAAGCATTTGAACTGTGTATTTAACAGTAGGTGTTAATGAATTTGTGAGACTCCCTTAAAATGCAGTGTTCTAAATATTTTTAAAGAGTTACTTAAAACTGCCAAAGGAAAAAAAAAGCCCACAAACAGTCTCTTCATTTGAAGGGATCACCCTGAGGTTTATTAAAAAGAAGTTTGATATTCAATTTTTGGCTGCTGCGGAGATTAGCAACTAATGGTAGGTACTGAGCCTTCCATTAGAAAATTCCTTGTTTCCATCAGCACAAGCTATCACTACATGCTCTATAATTAATATTAACTTCCTAACTGTCAAAAGTCAGAACCTCAACCTAAAAACACAAAAATTGCTTTAAATCAAATTTTTTTAATTCTGTTGGTTCAATCCCTGAATGTTTTCAACCCCTGGAGGATTTTCAGGGCTAGGTAGATGCAGGACTGTAAAAATGAAGAACTGCCATGTGGATTAAAAGCCAAATGGAAATGAGATAGGAATGATTGCCAGAGGAGGGGCTGGAACAGGGAAGGCATGATCATAAGGCCATTTAGAGTAACTGGACAGAGTTCTAAAAACAAGGAGACATCTGAACAGTATAATGCTGTTTCATAAAATCAGAGCTGGGAAAGGACCTATAGGGATTATTCAGTAGCCATCATACTTTGGCCTCAAGGCATGGCTGCCGCTAAAAGCTAGCTGTAATTTCATAGAGCAGAGGATGGGGAGAAATGGATACCTAGCAGATGTGAATTACAGGAGTGTGGGTATCAGCCTAACATATTATTAGTTTTTCGGTTCTTGAAACAAGGTGAAGGAGAAAAAAAAGGGATTCAGATGATAGTTTTAGGATTTAAGTGATGCATAAGTGTTTTTACATAGGAAATTTTTATTTTAATATAAACTTCCTCTATATGACCTAACACTGGGGGGTGGGGGGGGGTATAGTCTGTAAAAATCATTCTCAGCAATTTTCCTTTCTCCCCAATTTTTAGTTTGTGGATTTTAAAATAAATTTTAAGGTAGGTTTACTTCAAGAAGGGCAAGTAAAGATTAAATATAGAAAGTAAGAAATGTAGCTATTACATAAATAAAAACGGAAAGTATTTTTTTCTTCTTGCCATGAAGGGGGAAAAATCACTCAACCAAAAGACATCGTAACTCTACAAAGAATCTGGTTTGACAGCTAGAAGAGGAGCTGAGGATGGATTTACCTCTGGGCAGCACATTTGAACAAGGAATCACAATGAGACGGAACACAGAAACAGTTAAAAGTATAGCAATGGACAATGTAACAGGCTCCATCAGAGGTCAGTCAGGAGCCGCCCGCCCCCTACCCCAGCCCATACACACCATACACATGCAATACCACAGGACACAGTAGTGGAATGGAGGATGAGAGACTGATGCCAGGCTACCACAAAATGCCACCATTTACTTAACATTTTAAGACTAGACAAAGAGTCCTTTTATCTTCAAAGGAGGAGGGTGAGGGGCAGATCACATTATTCATCCGATTCACTGTGCTCAACAGTCAAAACAACACAGAACTCAACATTCACGACAAAAACAGACCTTTATTTTCTTTTATAATTTTCAATTGGTTTCCTGGATTTTTTCTCAGATGCATAGCAAGTGAGTCAATGGGGGCTACTGTTGCAACTGAAAATACGAAAGCACCTTTATTTTCTTCCCTCTTCTTCTTCATCTCCTTCTCACTTCTCTTCTGGGTTCTCTCTTTTAAACCCTTGCTTTTCTTCTTCGAGAAGAAGCTTGCTTGGGAAGAGGAGGCAAGCACTTGGTGAGGTCTGCTTCCTGATTGACTTTCTTTCAACGTGCCAGTCCAGCCACGGGAATGCTGGCTCAGAACCAGCTCTTTGGCAATTTGAATGAATGTTTGCTGAAAGTTGGCAAAGTGTAGAGGACCACATGCAGACCACAGGACAGATACAGGAACCTTCTGTGACTCCTAATGAGGAAGTGTGTTGCTGCGACAATGAAATTTTAATTCGTATCTAATTTATTCAGAAATGCTGGGCCTAGGCAGGAATGCCTTCCCTCCCAAATGATATGGATGTTGACAACATGTAAATGAGTCCCAGGTCAGATGACATCTTTTTCTATTCCAATCCTATCAAAGCAAAGACAACATAGAAATTTCTCTTTTCTACATGAAATGCCAGAGACATAGATCACAGTGGAGTGACCGATGAACTCCCTCGTGTTCTGTGCCGAGGACGGTCATTCTGATCGTGTCCTACATGGCACAGGTGGAAGAGCCTCTCATTGTCTCATTTCTAGCTAGCTATGCAACACTGTGACTGGCAGCGTGGTGAGCATCATAGCAGCTCACTGTTGGCTTCTTTCAGGTTGCATCTGACCTCCAGGTAGTGAAATCGAAAAGCTCAAAGGGAAGATTAGCTAATCAGAGTAACAGGTTTGGGACTTTCTTGAGAGTGGCTGATTAGCAGATGAGACTACATTTCTCAGTCACTGAAAGGTCTCTTTGGTTCACGTCATGTTCAGTGGTCTCCAAACTGTTTGATTGTGCACCCTTGCCAGTTCAAGCATTTTAAGTTGTTGAGAGAACTTATGCATGTCTCACTTTCTATTAATAGATATGCATGTTATAAAGCAGAGAGAAATTTGAAAGGGTGAGGTAAAAAAAAAAAAAACCTAAGAAATTCCAGTGGTCTTTTTTTCCTGTACCTCAATGGACCTATGTGTACTCCCTCTGCAGTACCCTTCCAAGGTTCACTTATGTTTGCACTTCCCGTTTTCCTCACTGCCATGGTGCCTCACGCACTGGTGTTTAAACCGAGTGAGGGCTTTCTCTACCACACACATGAAATGCTCCACAGAGGAAGTTCCCCTCTCAGGTGACTGGGTAATTCTGATGACTGTCCACTGCATCATCTCGTTCATGTTTCTCTGGTGAAAATGAAGGAGAGAAGAATACAAACTTGGTGACCTAAACTTTCGTTCTGGTGTCCTCCCCACTTCATCGGCCCTGCGATGACAATGTTAAGGAGAATAAAAAAATAAAAACAAAACAAAATGAGTATCCCAATTGGGCCCTTGAAGAACCAAGCCAACAATGGATCATCAGTTCTGGTACATGTTTTGGAAGGCAACTGTGCTCTTTTAAAATTGGACAATGATGTCCTTGTGGAAACAGTTGTTCCTTCCACAACACAGCTGGGTCATGAGCTCAGAAGGCTGGGAAAGGCTAAGTCACAAGTGGGAGCGATGGCTGGACATAGTAGCATTAGTCACCAGTCAAATGTGAGAGGCATTTGTGCCTGTGCAGCCACAGAGAGCGCTCAGAGGCCTCCCAGCTAATGGTGTCACGTATGTGAAGCACTATTCTTGTCATGAAGGGCAATTAACATTTGCATTGAGACATGGGAATATTTTCTGTGAATACTAATTTACTAGTGCACCATAATGAACAATTTATTTATGTATAAAGTGACAATTAAACTTTTAATGGGCTTAATGTAGATGGGTTTGATGTTTGCAGGTTTTAGATGATTATGTATTCAGGAATTTACACTGTAATTTGAATTGTTTTATCATTAAATATTAGCTTTTTCAATTCAAGCTGAAGTCATGCTTATAAGTCTATGCCTAGCCTAGCATTACAAAAGCGAGGGAGAACAATTTGTTGTATCAGAAAAGCAGCATAAGGTTTGAAAAGCTGGATTTTACTTCTGGCTTTGTGATCAACCGTCCTTTCATAATTACAAGTCTTTTGCTTATTCTAGGCAAAGTGAAAATGTCTGTCATGAAAAAATTGATTTTAGTGAGAAAAACAATCCTCCTTTGGAAAGGACAGCAGGAGTGAATCCACCAACACTTTTAAGTGTACTTCCAAAGAAGAACACGTGAAGCCCAGCCCTATGAAAAGGATCCTGTGCTCACCAAAGCTAAGTCCACCCCCTACGAGTGTCTGGCCATCCTTTCTGCACACCAGCACAGCTTCCTTCCATAATGTGACAGGGACAGAGCTGAAGTTTGTTCTCCACTTCATTCTCCAAGCATGTTACTTCTGCCTAATCATGGGATTTGATGCTACAGATGTCTAAGAGGGGCTGAATTTTCTGAGCACTGAAGTAGTTTTTATGATGGAGAGTTCAGATGGTGAAACCTTGGCATCCTTGGCATTAGCTTATTGACTCCCCCTCTCAAAAGGGGAAGCTCTTTAAAGGACAATCACAGTAACATCAATGATGGATTGCAGGTCTTACCCATAGAATTTAGCAAACTGAACTAATAGAGATTTGGTGGCCAAGGCACCTGACACTGAGGCAGGAATCCTAAGAGGGCCAGTCTAGAACCAGAGCTAAGAGATGAGCATAGTTAAAAATTAATGTGGAGTCACCATTATTCCTTAATGAGAAAACATGAAAATTCTTCATATTGTAAAGTTTTACTCTGACTTAAACAGGAAGGATGACCCAAGACAATCCCACAAATATTAAATGCCAATAAAATGCTTTTGGATGGGTTTCTACAAACCAGAACCATCATTTTTAAGTATACTTTAAAAACGCATTAAAGTGGTTAGAGCACAGAGGCAACTGTAAGGCAGATCAATGTGATTTTATTCACAACACAAATTCCATTTGTGAGAAAGAAGCAGAGTTGACTTCTCTTTAGAAAGATGTTTACTCTCAAGCATACTTAGCAAATTATTTAGCTATCTAAAAAGATCTGATACCAATTGGTCATATTTTTATTTTTAAGTAATTTATATTTTTTTACAGGTATTCACATTATGCAATACCACACACTGAGGTGACAGGGAGAAAAAAAAAACATTTCCAAATACAACGTTAAATTATCTGTTCATTGCACAGTATGAAATATCCATTAATTGCATTGAAATTATTACAGAGTATCTTATCCAACTAAATAAAGGAAATTTCACATCCACTACAGAAGAAAAAATAAGCAATATTGAGCCATGGGGGTGGGGCTCAGTTACATAGTATTAAA
This sequence comes from Uropsilus gracilis, assembly GCA_004024945.1. NCBI lineage: Eukaryota > Metazoa > Chordata > Mammalia > Eulipotyphla > Talpidae > Uropsilus > Uropsilus gracilis. Next base: position 12,262 of record PVHY01000188.1, read on the forward strand.
TAATATCTGAAGCTAGTTTGAAAGACATCCAGACAAAATACTTTTTCAAAAGTGAAAACCACAGCCTATAGATTCGGAAACTTTTACAGAAAAGAATAGCTCATGCCTGTCCTAGAGGGAACACCATTTGTATACAAGTGCCAAGAAATAAGGAAAAATTAGGGTTTTAGCTGAGGAATCTAATAAAGCCTGGCATGAGGAATTTTCTTCATTAGTGTCACTGAAAGCAGTTTCTGTGTTGCACCTGATACACTTTATAATAGAATAAACATAGTAGGTTTCAGAGCAGGTGTGTATACCTTGCCTTAATAGATTACACTTAATTTAGTACAATACAGCATGTCAAGGTTTAAAAATGCAAAATACACTTAATACACAGAATTTGCTTCCTCTGCGTTGCCTTTAAGAGGCCCCCCGAAGAGTCCGTTAAACCACCAGGGTTTTCTAGTTACCGGAGCTGATCCCTCTCCTTTCCTGGTGTCAGGAGAACACAACTGAGGGGTCACCGCACAGAGCCCTTCCCCAGTCATTACCCTCCCCCTTCTGTTCTCCCACAGAAATGGCAGTTTTCTGTCACTGTGCTCCATCTTGATTGGCTTTGATCTTATGCTAGTCCCAGTGTAGAAAGCATTCTTCTTAAAAGTGGCCTGCCCCTCTTAATATCCCTTTAGGGAGGCCCCCAATCCAAAACACTTGATGATCTAAGCTTTTTTAAAAGTCTGTTTTCTGTTTTAAACAGCAATGACGAGGCCATTTTAGTTGCTTGCAAGAGGTTGATGTTGAGTCTGCGCCGTGCCGACTCTCTCCGATCTAAATTCTCTAAACATTAGCTTATCAATCTGTGAGTCCAATGGGTTGAGTGCCAACAGAAGTGGATCCGATTTGGCATGGAGAGGTTCTACCAACTCTCGCAGTGTATTAGCCTAATATGATAAAGCAGTGATACAATATGATGAAAACCTGCGAGTGCCATAATTTCCAAAGCATATTAGTATCTGTATCAGAAATACCACCATGCAATACCCATGAAGAGAAAAGAGAAAAATATGGCTAGAATTGCATATGGTTTTAATACCATAATGTCTTTTTCTGTTGGCATGCAAGTCTACTTTGGTGCCATAAACGGGACACTTTCTGCTGGAAGCTTAACTGCTGGGAAACGCCAATCCTATGTACAGAAAACAATACACAGCACGGCTACAACTTTTCCCACTTCTACACATGTATAGGCACATCTATCATTTTAATCAGAAAAGTTGATGTTAAAAGTATTCTCTGTACACATGTAAAATGCTCAGTCTTTCAGGAAGATTGAACTCTATTTCTACACAGTATCTTTTCTTAAATTCATTCAAAAAGTATGAGGAACAGCTTTCTGGTCTACCTTCAGTCTAACTGGCTGGTAGGCTCCCACCGCTAATTGGTGACAGTGGAAGAACCTTCATGTGGAGGCCAAATGCTGACCACAAAGGGACAAGAAAGAAAGAACCCTACCAGGGTAAACATAACGAAAGGATGACTACACTAGGCCAAAGTCACAGGCCAAGGACTGGAAGAGCCTAAACTTTCTGAATGACTTGGGAAACTAGGAACTGCTGGGATTAAACAGTCTCTTTTAGTTCATTATATTTTGGATGGTGAGAAATCCAAACACTGGATTGAGCAGACATAAATGAGCAGTACTTTTTCTTTCAAGCTTAGGGCATGTGTTACCTGCAACAACAGCCTGTGGTACCCTTTGAGTTAGATCAAGAAGAAGTAACATGGGAGAGGAAACTAGGAAGCAGGTTGGTCCCCACTACTTCCCTTAGAAAACGGGAGGGGTGGATGCTGCACATGGCACTGTAGCTAGAAACAGGCTACAGCATAGCTCAGGAATGAGCAGAGCTAATTTTTGTTTATCACATCACACCTCTTTATTTTTATTTTTATTTTTTTTTTGCAGAAAAGGGGCTGGAAGCTAAGTAATCGTCATATGTAGGTCAAGTGCAACAAAAGGTGATACCTTTAAAGAAGATGATCAGACCGGGAAGCTGGCTCTGGCTTCTACCACTTCGTTTCATAGGGTCGTGAAATAATGTCAAACAGCAAAGTCAGAGGCAACCTAACCTTGGGCACAAGGTCATTTTTAAGTTCAGACTGTTCCTGATTTATCTATACAGTTCAAACATTTCGCTAATTTTTCTGAACACATCCTCCTTTCCCCTCAGAAGCAACGGTCAGATGACTGGCTTTATTTCTACTGTGTTGCCGATGCCCCTTCAACCATACTAAACCTGACCAGAGTCTTGGTAATCAAATCACCTTTAGTTACACATTCAACCTTGTTTCTATAGGGCTTCTGAATTCTACTTCAAGAGGCCAAAGATACCTCCTTGACTGAATGCCTGGCAGGAGTGCATGATGGTGGGCAAAGATCACAATTTCCAAAGGATTCCAGTTAGTTCCCCTTGTGGGTATACTATCCTGGGATAAGACAGCTCTCTTGGTCAAGGGGTCTCTTCAACTAGTAGTGGTTGGAAGCACTGGTTATCCTATCTCAGGGGTGGAGGAGGTCTGCTTGTGAAATACTGATTTCGGCGACCTCCCCCTAATGTGCTATTTCAGAAACCTGGATGTGGAACTCTGGAACCTGCATGCTAAGCTAGCAACTCAGGTGGTTCTTGTGCCCAGCAGAGTGTGAGACCTTCTGCATTAGGCCAGTCGCATTATGATGGGTGACACAATGGGCGGGACTGGCTGGAGGGAGGCCAGTTTGGGGACTGCATATACATGGAGCTTTCAAGTCAGGAGCCTTGTCGTTGGGCACATCACAGCATTTTATTTTTAGTCCTGCCACTATATAAAACTATCACACGGCTTACACAATTTCAAGGATTTTACCAAGGAATCCGGTGGAAATTCTGTGGTCTACTGAAAATAAAGCGAAATGAAAGAAGCCTTGGAAAACGAATGAATAGATCCTTTAAAGCCATACTTTTATATGGTGTTAAATAGTGCCTATTTATTTTGACACAAATAGAACAGCTTATAAGATATGTCAGAATCAGGTCCACTGAATCAACTGAATGTCTTGGTGTGTACATTCTGAATCTCAAGTACAAGGAGCCTTGGTGGGCTGGGAGGGTGAGACACGACACAACTGTTACATGGAAATCTGACACATCAAAAACACCCCACTTCCTAATGATACCACCTCAGTAAGAAGGTTTATCTTTGACAACTCCTGTGAATCACAGTTATGTGTCTAACTTTTTACAAATCTCTTACTGATTCTTAACACTTGCCTTTCTTTTCCTTTTGTGTTTTTGTTGGGCTTTCTCTCTCTCTAGTCCTCCTTAGTCCCTATCCTTCTCCTTGGTAGCTGACAACTTTGTTCCCACACAAAGAGTCAAAGATTCAGATCAGTTAAAATTGCTTCTTAGCGTGACAGACTAATTTTATTCTTGTTTTTTAAAAGAACAAGTAGAAATTGTGTATTTTATTAAAAAAGTAAAATAAATTATATGGCATCTGATTATTTTGTTTGGCCGAAGTCCTAACCATAAAAATAGTTCCTACTTTCTATCATCAAAAGACAATCATTATTTACCGAACTTCAACCAATTATATTTTGAAACAATAGTACCATATCTTGCTACTCAAAGAACAGTAGCAATGTTTCTGTTCTGTAGCAAATTACTTAACAAATATTGAGTTTCCACTCATCACTAAAAGCTCCAATTGTGAGGCTATCAGTCTAGGCGGATAAAAAGAAACAGATCCTGTTTCCCTGTCCTTGAATGTTGAGCCCAGCAGTAATGCCATGTTGAGTCATGTATAGGGTAACATTCCAGCGTGGGTTCATTTCCCATGCAAGCACTTCACGGACTGACTCTATGTTAAGATATTCTGAGGAGGATGTTTCTTTCCCTTTCTGTTTTAGGAATTAAAAGATCTTCTTACTAAGGGCCATTCATAATAAGCAGACATAGAAAATCTAGAAACATACAGCTTTAGATATGTAATCAGACCATACCTGCTAGGAATAGCTGCTGATCCTTCAATCAAATGCCTGAGGATTATAAACGACGACTGAGGCACAAACATTTGCAAGAGAATGAATAACAACAAAATGGGTAGAAAAAGTCTTTCCTTAATAAATGAAAGAGAAGAAAATATGTGAAAAAGGAAGTAAGAAGTGCTTCATCCAGAATAGCACTTCTAAAAATTCCTACTTTTGATTTCAAAGAGAAAATTGGGTTTCATTTACTCACTTCCATTATCAGTGAGCTTGAGGGCAATTTAAAGGGCCTGAAGCTGCTGGCAGATAATAAAGATCACCAATAGCTGACATGCAAGCTCATCACCAGTAATATTTGTGGAATCTTGGGGGAGGGTAGAACTGCTTTGTGCTTTAAAATAAAGTTTATTTAATAAAATTATCTGGAGTCTCCCCCTTCTTCTAAATGTGTCTTTCAGACTTAAGTTTTTCTTTTTGACAAAGAGGAATATTTAATGTCATGAACTGACAGTGATATTTACTTTTCTAGGTGTATGTAATGGAAAGAGTGGCTTGATTACACTGTAACTGTAGCTTGAGTAGCATCCACCCAGATTTTGAGGACCTACTTTCTGATAAAGGTAGAGTTTAAATAGACACCAGATTTAAAAATTTGCTTATTTTAAACAACACCGTAGCGGGAAGAAACTGGAAAGTATTTTTATTTTACGAATAACCTTTTTTATGATAAAAGTATTCTTTTTCAAAATAAAGTGATAAATAGTAAAAAGTAACATAGTTTGTGTTTATACTTACAGCACTTAAGGAACTCTTTAGTTAGCAATTCCAGGTTAAAAAAATTGATAAACCTAACCTCAGGCAAAATGGAGAAGGAAATCTAGTTTGTAGGTAATTATAGTATCTTTAAATTGCCAGATCACACTTCCATCCTCTGTATTATTCACAGGAGAGAGTATTTCCTTATGAAAGTAGTATCTCATCCTAATGTATCCTACCTCATCCTATCACTTTACTATGACCTTAGGGTATATGTATGACTTAAATAGTTATTATGAGTCTATCACACATGTTGCCTTTTTCTGTCTGTTTTAAATACCACTGTTTGAAATGGGTAGACCAACATACCCTGTAAATGAAGCTTATCGATGTAAACACTGAAAAGTTCTTTTACACTGAAGTTACAGAAATGCTTAACGTTAACATGTTAATTCACTTTGCCACTAATTTATTGTCAATGTAATATCCATAGATATTTCAGAAAAAGGTACTATGGAATTTTGCCACATTATATTGTCATCTTAAAATTACAATTCAGATTTTAGAATAGAAAATGGGAGAAATCAATTTTTATAGATTTACATTGTTTAAAAGGATGTAATGGGTGCCTTGGGTATGTATGCTCTATCAAATCCGAAGAATAACTATAGAAATACAATAGTCTGATCTCAAAGAGTTCATGGTATAGTTTTACAAGCCCTTCCCCATTTCTGCCTTAATATTTCAGAGTTAAGAATTATCAATAAGATAAAGTGTGACTTCATTAAATATAGAGTAGAAAATGTATACATATATAGACTCAATTATGACTGTAATTATACTATACGTAATTACATAAATAACATGGTTATACTAATTTTACTTACTATATTTGAAATATATGGAAAATAAAGATATTTAACATTTAGGATACAACTGAAAAAGAACTAAAACATGAAGGTATCTATGTATATATAGGGAAAGTATAAGACAGCTGAGTTTGTTAATGCTTACAACAGCAGTATAGCTCTTTGTGGACTTTTGCTATATAAAGTCCACTCTGTTCTTATTCTTATACTAAATTTACACACTATTTTCAAATTTTTACCATCTTGATTTTTGGAGGGATTGCTTTTTTCCCTTAGAGAATATCATTCAATATCAGCTCCCATATTATGATATCCCTCCAGACTCAATGAGAGGAAAAAAAGAGGGAGAGATTTGCAAAAGTGAGTGAAATACTAAATTCTTTTCAACAAGAGTACAATGGGTATGTGGGTATGTAAGTGCTGGTTGGGAGTAGAGTAAGAAAAAGAAAAAGAGGAAGTCTTATGCTAAACATTTAAGCACATTATTTCCTCTCAGGCTATAACAATGTTTACAATGACAGAAGCTTAAAATGTACTTTGCTTACTTCTTCTGACTGAGCTTATAATATTACAAAAAAATTGCAATATTGATTTTCCCCCTTCAATAACGCCTAAATGTTAATGCCTTATTATTAACCTCCTTGGCACACTAGCCTGACATTTGGGGTCATTTACTCATTAACAATTCTGGCAAGGAGGAGCTGTTTTGGGTACACTGCCAACTGAATTTCTTAGCAATAAGGACAACTAAAATACCTTCCCCAGCTACATAAGTGCCAAGAAAGATGAAAAGAAAAATTGAAAGACGTTTGTAAGCATCTAAAATTCTATCTTGATAGTTACTTATTAGAACGAATATTTTCTTTCTTTAATACAATCAATCAGTTGTAAATTGAATTGCTCACCTTAATCAATAATATTTTCATATTATCTCATTTTTCAATCCGTAATTTTTACATCATAGGCTATTTTCACAAATCCCTTTTGTTAAAGTCATTTACATATAGCTATTCAAGCTGTTACTATATTTTTAGGTATTCAAAATGTATTGTGTATATGACAAGAAGTAAACAGTTCTTTTACTAAAAATCACTATAAAACATGTTTGTAAGAAATATAGCATGGAATAAGGGAAATGCAAATCAAAACCACAATGAGATACCTACCACCTTGCACCAGTAAGAATGGCCCACATCCCAAGAATGGGCAACAAGTGCTGGCAAGGATGTGGAGAGAAAGGAACACTCTTACACTGCTGGTGGGAATGTAAACTGGTCCAACCACTACGGAAAGCTGTGTGGAGGACCCTCAAGTTAATGAAAATGGAACTACCATTTGACCCAGCAATTGCTCTCTTGGGAGTCTACCCAAAAGAGACCTCAATGTGGGTACAAAGGAACACCTGTGCTCGGATGTTTACTGCAGCACTACTTATAATTGCAGGGACTTGTAAGCAACCTAAATGCCCCAAAACAGAGGACTGGATTAAAAAAATGTGCTATATATACACTATGGAATATTACTCATCAATTAAAAATGACAAAATTGATGATATTATAACATGGATGCACTTAGAAGAAATCATATTAGCAGAAACAAGTCAAAAAGAAAGTCAGAAACCAAATGGTTTCACTAATATATGGGATACAGGGAAAAAATAAACAAAAGACATGCGGAAAAGTCAAAACAAGCTAAGCACCAAACTGAAGCACACAACTTTGGGCAGGAGGGAAAGGGGAGGAATGGTGGGGAGGGTGGTGGGGGGTAAATCCCTGGGATTACAATGATGTGAAATTTATATATAAATAAATTTAAAAAAACTATAAAATAAAAAAAGAAATATAGCATGGCTGTAGACAAGTTATCACAAATATCCATCTGAGTTAAAAAAAACTCAGCAGATATAATAATGAATATTCACTCATACTTATTTTCAGTTGTTTTAGAAATTATTGGTCATTAAATTTAAGACCAGCAAACTCATCTTGTATTTAGGATAGAAAACTACAGAATCTACAAACACATAAAGCATGTTTTTTTTAAAAAGTACCCTTTTAAAAAAGAAAAAAAGGATTCTATTATATGAGTTTCCTATTCCCCCTCTTCATAAGACTATATAGCACTGCCCTTTTAAAGAAAGTAAGTTTTCCTAAACAGAGATATGCTGACTCTCAATGTTCTTATGGAAAAATACAAATGACTACTGCAAAAGGTTCCAGCTATATCTGTGTTTAACATTTAGCATCACATGTTGAATTTCACACTCACCAGTATAATTACAGAAAAACTAGAATCACACAGGGACTTCATTAGGGTGAGATATCCTTTTGTAAAATTCAGATGTTTGAAATGTCAAAAGGTTCTCAGTATCCTACAAATTAATTTGTACTCAAACATAGCAAAGAATTGCTTTCTGTTAATGAAAATAAAAAATCTAATTATAGTAATATATATGTTTCTCATTTGTAAATGAATGAATTTAAGCACCTTTATCATGATAGCTTATTAATAATAATTTAAAAAATAAGGAGAATTCCATATTTCATTGATATTAGGCATTTTGGAATTTCTGTTTAGTGTATTTATATTAAGTGAGGATCTCATTGCTTTTTTCCGGGTTAGGAAAATACAACCATGAAACTAGAGATGTAAATTTGCAAGGATGTACACACCAAGGGGTAAATTTGGGGATCTCAAGTTTCACTTTCCTACCACCTTTTCTGACTGGTGCTTTTTGGGGTGGGTGAGGGCAAACAATACAGTAGCCATAGTGCAATTAGTCCCCTGACAACAAATGTGAACATCAAAGAACTCTGTTGAACTTCAGCCCTTTTCTGTGATATTGATCTCTTGTCTGTGTGTCTCTATGTATATACACATGACTATCTGAACACACTACTGGCAGGGTGAAAAAAAAAAAGAAAAACACATTAGTATATAGCTGTACGGGTCTGTATTAATCTTCCATAGATCATCAGAACTACTGGGATGTGCCATGCCTGGATTTATAGTGAGAAATTAGACCAATCCTTTATTGTTAAAGTCCATGTATAGTGATAATCAAGGTTCTATAATTACTTTCCTCATACAGACTGTATAGTGAGCAAGTGCAGAACTAATCTAAAGGACATCAATACTGGGTTTAGAAACACAGACAATCCCAAACTAAAATGAAAAGCCACATTTTACAAACCAGCATGCAGTGTACATTAAATCTGTTTATGACACTTCAGCAAAACTGTCATAATTTGAAATAAAACATTACTCTGTAGTAATTGACTATGCAGATACCATAAATATGCACAAAACCAGAACCTGACCAAGGCAAATGTCATGATGACATTTTCTTTCTCCTTATTTTAAATCTTTATCACACCACCAAAAAGTCTGTTTTCTCTTTGTAGAGAATCAATACACATGTCAAAAAGCAGAAATAGGAACTCTTCTTTAATAAAACAATACACTTTCATTAGACAAGGCAAGGTTTCCCAAGGCCTTCATTTTAGCCATGCCAGGCATGGTTTCAGATCTTAGCAGTGTGGGTAGATCTGGTCTCCATGGTGATGGAAAAGTCAGCTTAGGAAGTGGAAAGAGCTGTGGTACATTGCTCCCCATAGAAACAGACAAGCTGAAATCAAATGCAGCTTCTGTATTTAGCATTGACAAAGCCTGACGCTCCAGTGAACTGGTACCTCACTTCAAGGGTTGCCATGGCAACCTGCTAAGAAAGGTGGGTTACAGATACCCACATCAATTACTACTAAAATGTCAAATCAAAAGCCAGAACATATGGGTTAAAAGTAATAATTTATTCACTAGTTCTGAATTCGGCTTTCTTAAATAGGATCTAGGAGTTTAATAGAGGCATTGTTATTTTTACAGAATATCAGATAATCTGATGAGTATGTCTTTTAAAAATAAAATCCTAAGAGCCCTGAACAACTTTTACTAACTTAGTGTAAACATTCTGAAGGCAAATCAGTGTAGTCTGTTAATTTAATAAGGATTATGTGACTAACATTTGTATTTTGCTTATTACTTTATAAAGTGCTGTTATAAGTGATATTGAAAGAAGATGCAAAAAAGGTTCACTTTGGTAATGAATTTTCATTTCATATGACAATCATGTATACAGTACACATGAGAAATCACATGTTAGAAATAAATAAAAATGTAAAGATGGCCGTCTTTAATAGTTCCTTTCAGGGTACATGACTTATTTAGATTTGTAAGAGGGATAGGAAGTAATGTTCTATCATGAGAGAAAACACAGTAACCCACAATACATCAGACTTGGTAACTGGGGTTATGAAACATGTAGATCAGTGGCATTCCTGAATCTGTTTTTTTCTAGCCCCCCCCAAAAAAAATTAAAAGTATATAAATTCTCCAGCTGATACAAAAAAGGGCAAATGATCTGGATTGCCTCTAAGATGATGCATGAAGTGGGACTTGGAAGAAAACTGAAATAAGTTTGGCCACTACATAAATACTTTTCAAATTGGCCTCAGGATTTAATTCTTGAGAAGTAGGTTTTTTTTTTTTTTCACTAGCACAATATTAACTTGGCATAAACTAGCTATAAAAAGAATCATGTCAAAATTTAACATAGTGAGGAAGAGTTTGGAGTCAAGTGGTGGAATTGTGGTACATGATTTTTGGACACTGATTAGTTATAATTGGAAAAAACACTAATGACAATTTTTAGTAAACTGGTATGCAAGTTTTGTTTTATTTGATGGAGCACATTAGCAGTGATCTTTGACCTGCTGTAATAAAATCTAAACATTTTAGTTTCTATTATATAGTTCTAATCTATATACAGAAAAAAAGGCCAATTTTAACCTGATTAAAATGATAGATCCAAGAGACACTATGTGGTTGAGAGCATTCTCTCTGCTGTCAGAATGTCTTAGCCTAAAATTTCAGATATGCTGTTAACTAGCTGGGAGCCCTGGGGCATGTTATTTAAACTCAGTGTTCTCATCACAAAGATGAGGATAATGACAGCATATAACTCAGAGGGTGATTGTTAGGATGAAATGAGTAATATTATGCAAGGACCTTAGAACAGTGTCTTAAAACAGCACACATAAAAATGCTAACTTGTATTTGTGCTAGATTTACTATGTTCAACAAACCTACAAGATTTAAACAAAATACTACAAAAATATAGATTTTTTTTGGCTCTACCTTAGGGGAAAGCAATTCTATTTCAGGATCTTTTTTCCATAAAGAAAAATATTTTCTTTCTCTACATCAGCAAAGAATAAAAAATTCACATTGATGGGATGCCTGGCTTTGCAGACTGCATTCCCAGCGCAGACCATGTAGTAGACCTTCACAGAAAAGATAGGTCACTAAAACATCTTTCATTCATCAGACAGGCATACTCTACAGGAAAGATAGTTTTCCTGAGACAACAGTGAAAGTAAAAAGTCAAATACAAATAATTCAATGACTCTACTCAAAATGTCTTTGATTTCATATTTAATATTATTTTATTCAAAGATGGATCAGTTAGTGATGCTATAAACTAATTGAAGTAAACTGAAATTTACTTTAGAAAGGAGACAGGAAGTTAAAACATTGCATTCCTTATAATTCACTTACTCGGAGTTCAAGTTAGGTTGAGTATATTCTCTAAACAACTGAAATAGGTAATAAATCATCTTAGTATAAATTTATTTTATATTTTATTTTAAATATAATATTCAAATATAATATTTTATATATTGTATTATTTTTATATTAATCTATTTCTCATATCAGTGGGTTTCCCTCTTACCATTAGACAGCTTACTTTACTCAAGAATGTGGCATAGTATCCAAAGTATTTTTTCAATATACAAATAAAAGAAGGATAGTGAAGAGATGCTTTTGAAGTAAGTGCCCTCTGTGTGGGATTCCTGCTGTCAAATCCAAAGCATCACACATTTGAGCTTGTCGTTATGGTGAACCATGTCACCTCTGAAGTATTACAACTCTCCTCGATTATGGCTTTCTTGCTCTTCCACTATGTCTAACCTTTGCTCTCGTCAGGAAGTAGTTCTCTCTGGAGTTTACCTCCTTATCCAATTTGGATCTCTCAATTTCCTCACCCTTTTTAGATAAGGCAGTACATAAACACTTTGCACTATTCAGCCATCTGCTTTCTAACTCCTGCCTGGCCACTGAACATTGCTAGAGAAAATGGGATTTCCATGTGAACAGGCAACATTCTGAATTTGTATTTTTTGACTTTTGCCCACTCTTAGTTTGCCTGAGCTCAATGTCTGTTTTCTCGTTGGGGGCACTCCAACCTTCTTACTCTCTACCTGTGGATCTGCCTTTGGACAGATAACTTTTGGCCACCACACTTGCAGAGGGGATAGCAAGTCTCTCACCTGAACTGCTGAAATAGTTTTCTGATTGTTCTCACTATCACTTACATTCTCCCACACTAAAGCATTATTGACAGTACCATCAGAGAGCTCTATCTTATATCTGATTATGTCATCTTCCTACTGAGATCTCCTAGTGCTTTCGATCATGTGTTTTTGAAAACAATCCTAACTTTTGACCCACAATACCAGCTCCTTCATAATTTGGTTCCAGTGTAATTTTCTATTGCACTGCCACTCCTTTCTACTAGAGCACTGCATTTTACCTAAATTAATTTTTGCCCTTGCTGATGTTACATTTTTTTTGACTGCATGGGATGTAACTCCATTTTCTTTTCCTAGTGCTTAAGTCTTACTCATCTGGCTTAAATGTCAGATTTTCAATGAGGTCTTATCTGATTTCACAAGGCAGGAATAATCTAGACCTCTTAAACAATTTTGTGGAACTTAACATGGTCATCTTTCAAAGCACTTCATATGTTGGGCTGTTAAATTTGGTTGTGTTTCTCACCTATCAGATGAAAATATCAAGTCCGATTTTTTAAATTAAAAAAATATATAAAATGTTGTAGTCCCCACAGTTCTCCTGCATCGTATCACCCATGAATAGTTGCCAGTTTCCCTTGTGTTCATCCCTCCTCTGTTTTGCTCCCACTCTCCATCCTTCTCTGCTGTGCTGGTTCAGTTCAATGGTCAGCTTGTTAGTTTTGACTATCTTCTGTCCTTTTGTTTGATTTAATCTTTGCTTTTCCAGTTCTTAGCAAAGTGGTACTCAGGACATTATGACTGTTCCATAAATATTACTTCAACTGAATTCAATCACTAAAATATTTTAATCTAAGTCTCAGCTGAATACTAAATAAAGAGTTCTATGAAGCAACCAGGTGAAATGCTTTACTTGATAGATTTTTTTATTTTAGTAAGAAAATCAACTTCAAGTCTTTAACGTGGACTGTGTGGCAGAGGGGGGAGTCAGGAGTTAGGTCACTGTGGTCAAAGAATATTATTTACGATGCTGCTGCATCAATGACCTAGACCTTCTATGAAGTGAGCATATAAGCATTGCTAGAGGGTGTTTTCTTTGAATGACTTAGATTGCCAAGTACTCATATGTCATTTATATTAGGGGTAACACATTCTCCAATCACTAAAGATATTTCATTTCCTATTATGTCACTGGATCAATTCGTTTATATAAAAATCGTCATCTCATTAGAGACAATTACAGCATAAAAATTAATATTCTTTCTCAAACCTAATGACTTATCACTCACACTTTGATTTAACTAGGCAATAACCACCTTTGAATTGCAAGCCATTGGAGGCAATACAGAAACAGCTCAAATATCTGCAATCTAAGACATTAGATTGTGTTTAGAAATTTAGCAATGAGCAAAATAAGCTTGTTTAAGCAGATAATACATCAGAACTCCACTTTACTAGGAAACCAATCGAACAAGGCATGATAGAAAACATAAGGATAGTCCTACTCCTTTTCCTATCAGTAAAGGATTTCTAGTTTTTGTTGTAAGATTTAATTTTATAAGCATAAATCTCATTTTAACTCCATTAAATTACAAATATAAAAAGGCTCTTGAGGTTTCATTCATTCATCAGATAAAGTATTTGGATTATAACTAGTTATATGATTTACTTTTGGGATGATAGCCAAGCTTTGCTTAGTGGGCTTTTAATGATTATTAAGTTAAACAAATGATATCTTATCTCTTATCTTTGATTTTCCTTTCTCTCTTTTTAAAATTTCAGATAGAATAAAGCAGAAGAGCTCTGCATTTTATGAAAATAGTTTATACATTGGCTTAAGGATCCTGGTTTTCTGTCAACCATCTCAATGTACTAATAAAGAAGAAGAGTTCTGATGATGAGTACTGCATGGACTTCCCTACACATTTCCAAAACTGAAGACTGATTTGGTGCCACCTGCAGAAATATTATTGATACTTAAACAGAGAATCATTCATGTAATTTGACTGTGCCATTACCATTGTTGGGGTTACTTTTATTCTAAATCCCTGATTTATAAACTCACCCTAATTTATAAACTCACTGCTCGAAATAATGGGTGAAAGTGATAAATTTTAGTTGGAACTGTGCTTTTCTTTTTCCACATGACAAGTAGAAACCACTTCTGGATACCTGTGTCTTCCTTCTTCCAACAGTCTGCAGTATTTTAGAAGTTATACATCCACAAAACTGTTTAATATTTATTTAGTCTGGGTTTCATGTTAATGAAATACATGGTAATATTGTTTAATGCACATATGCTCAGTGAACTATAGGCAAATTATTTTTATAGGGCTATCCTGAATTTGTTTTTACCATTAAATATGCTAATTATTAATTTGGGAGCAGTATGTCACTAGCTACATATGAAGATCTCAAGGAATATGGGCAACACAACTTTACTTTTCATTAAATAAAATACTCTAAAATGTTAACATTATTCTATAATAATAATAATAATAATAATAATAATAAAAGATTATCCTCAAGAAATATCCTTGTTTTTTATAGGTGGGTGGGCAGCACACTTTTAGTATTGGCTCATTACAGACTTTCAGTGTATGAGATTTAATGTAGTTAGTTACATTTAATAAACAGAGATACTCAGAATAGAAACTGGCAGCACAATTCATACTACCAAAACATTATTACTTTCTATAAAAGGCCTTAAAAAAGAGGTTGGAATGAAGGTTGATTCTATAATTTGAAACTATAATTTACAAGGGATGTGAGTTTGAGTTGGGGACACAGTGTAGAAATGATGATTCTTAGAAGCCAAATGACAAAATAAATGACAAAAGCATATAACTTCAGTGACAGTTGAGGTTTTTGTGTTTTTTTTTTTTTTTTTTTTGGCAAAAAAAATCTTTGTACTAGGAAATTAAAAAGAAAAAGAAATGCTTCTTGAGACAAGGGACCAGCTAAAGACTACTTTATGGGCTTTTTAAGCCAGTAGAATAATCTTAGGAACTGAGAAAACAGAAATTATCTCAGGACTATTGTCAGATGCTTTGAGACTTAATTACTTTGAGTTTTCTCATCCTAATCAACCCACCCACCTAGTATGGACTCCATGAAAACATACTGATAAACCTGATGCAGACACATGATATAGCTTTAGAAGGGATAGTAATTGAGAGGAGTTTCACCTTTTAATTTCAACTGAAGGATTAACAAAGAGTCAATAAAAAAATGAAGCATTTTTCACTATTTTTCCCCCTGGAGAGACAAAAGGAACATCTTGGGCAGTATGTCATAGCTATGGTGATATTCCACTTGATATCCTCAAGAATAAAATATTACTGTGTCCAGAGAAGGACTTTATTATTTTCTCATATATATATATATATATATATATATATATATATATATATATATATATATATATATATATATATATATATATATATATATATATATTTATTTTTTTGTGGGAAGAAAGCAAGTTACAGATAGGTATACATATAACAATACTATAACTACAAAATTATAAACCATGCAAAATAATATATTATTTACTCATTTGTGATATAAACATTTCAAATACCACAGGAATGATAAACATCAAATCCAGTGTACTGATTATTATTTCTGGGAATGTAAATGGGGAATAGGATAGACGAGATGCCCACAAATAATGTCAACTATCTCTGTAATTGCTAACTTTTTAAAATTTACTTTTAAAATTTTGTGTGTATATATATATAGTATATATATATAGTATATATATATGTATATATATACAAAATTTTAAAAGTAAATTTTAAAAAATTAGCAATTACAGATAGTTGACATTATATATGTGTGTGTATATATATATATATATACATATATATATATATATACACACACACATTACATTATTGTGTGCCCCGGGGTTTTCCCATTTCTCTAACACCTGTTAACTATCCTACTCTTTTGTGCCCTCTGCCTCCCCTGCCAGAGAAGGACTTTAAATGATGAAAGGAAATTGATATATAAAGTTTCAGACTGAGTGCTATAAAGCTCTCTCCTTGGTCCTCTCTTCTTTAAAACATTTTTCTTCAGAAATTTCCCTCCCATTATCAGTGAAGCAGTTAAAAGCAGAAAGGATGCTTAGAACATGAGACGTTGATTCAACACTATGAGGGTTAATTAATATAGATAATAAAACTGAGACTCCAGACTTTATTTAAATAGGACTGAATCCTGCTGTTTGAAAATTAGGAAGACAAAACTGACAGAAAAAAGTACAAATAATTGCAGTTAGGTTAAAAAATAAAGTAAGTGTGGGATGTTATTTACAATTTAAAGCACGATGTGTGCCTTATCATGTCAACAAAAGTATAGGGTCTTGCTCACTCTAATAGCCCCACTAAACTTGACGTGGGACATTAAAAAAAGAAAAAGAAGTACAGAAGAAGGGAACTGGGACAATGAATTTAGAGTTTACGTCAGCTGTATAAGGTGGCGGTGACTATAGACATTCATCTCAGAGATGGCTAAAACATGTGATGTTTGTTAACACATTCTGTTGTGTAGTTCTGGACTGTAAAATGTGTAGGGCACGAGATCATTATGCTGAAGAGAACTGTAAAACTCTAGAGGTAGAAGAAGTCACTGGACTCAACTGTCCAGCTAACTTGGGAAGGCATTCAGCCTCTCTCTTACACTCTGAGTTACGGCCATCCCACCAAACTACTAAGACCAGTTATTCCATTATTGGGCAGATGTGATCACTGCAATGCTTTCTTGCATATCAAGCTAAAATCAGTCTCTGTGCACCTTCTATTTATTTTGTATTATGGAACTTCAAAGATTTTCTTATCCCTAATCCACAGGTTGACCTTTCCAAATACTGCTTTGTATTTTTCGAATTTGCAATGTCACAATTCACAATGAGTAGAAAGTTTACACAGAGTCAGCTTTTGTGTCATTTCAAGGAAGAGCTTTTTCTGCTAGAGCTGTTCGGTGTGGAATGCCCTCTTTGAGGGGCCCCTGAGTCCCTAAAATATTCAAGCAATTGTGTCCAAACAATTTTCCAAATATATAAAAGGCATTTCTATACTAAATGGGAGGGTGAATACCGAAACCTCTAAGTTCTATGGTGAGATGATCAGTTATTGCGCATATTTATATACAAACATAAAGCCTGGCATATTCCAATAAAAACATTTTTATCTATGGAGTGAATTCTTTAGGGCATTTTAAATGGGTTCTATAGAATTTACTAAAAGGAAACCACTCACTGTAACACACATACACATGGTACTACAAATCTAAAGAAGTATTCCAAGCTGAGACTAACTTTTCACTTAATTATTCTGCAAAGATATTCAGAATTGCACAGGATTACTTCTAGAATGGTAAACATCTTTCCTACCTCCAGTGCTGGGCACAACCCTTCTAATTAGGTTAACAAAAGTGCATGATGAGTCTTAGAACCCAAGATGCTAAATCCAGAGAAGGCTGCCCAGCAACCACACAGGGTGTAAGAAGACAAAAGAACACAAAGTGAGGGCTGGAGCTTACTGTCAGAGTTGGCAGAATGATTGTATTAAAGCTGTCCCTCCTCCCTGTTCTTTTCAGAAAAGGCAAGAAAACCCCTGGGTGTTAGCATTGTTAAAGAACAAGGAGAAAACAGCAGAGATGCTAAAGGGGAAAAAGGTAGAAAGTATAAGTTTAGTGATATCAAAATTATGGGTTATTTGGTCTCCTTAAGAATCCTAAAGTGAACAACTGCTCTAAGATACCTATCTCCTATGTTAGAGAGTTAGAAACCATTTAAGAAGAAAACATAGCAAAAGGAAGCAAGAAAATTATGGCTAAGGAAATTTTTAGGTCTTAGATGAATAGAACTTAAGGATCAAGAGGGTGTGCTGAACACATACATGCATTCCTGCCCCCCCCCCCCCCCCGCGCCTTCATGAACTGTCTCAAAGGAAGAAATCTGTGATATTCTGCTTCCTCTCTTAAGGAATAAAATAATAAAACAATAACTTTAGCTTAACTATTATATAACAAAATGAAGAAGAAGATGGTGATGAAAGAGAGCAACTATTTTTTATTCACCCATTCAAGTCAGTCCATACACCTGGCCTACTCAGGGACACAGGAGTACAAGACAGGAATAAAACTCTTATCCTTAAGTTCTTTATTTAGAGTTGTGAACAAGATTTGATACTATAATCTCAGTGATAAAGCTGTGAAGAATATAAAACTGGGTATCTGGATCAGGTTGGGACATCTGGGTAGGATTCTGAGGAAGAGATATTTGAATTGAGACCTGGATGACAGTATCAATAAATGTATATTATAATAAATATAGATAAGGCTATTGCTATTTGGAATACAAGATTTGAGTTTCCAACTGTCTAAAGTCAAAAGAAAAAAACGAGTGAGTAATAACAATGTGACATGAGGGAAATTTCTATTTTAGCACCTAAAACACGGCTAATATTGACACAAAATTGTTGGCATCTCCTCATTTTGACCTACAAGAACAGCAATTCACAGGGTCCTACTGAAGTAGGAAGGGAACTCAGACAGGCCATCTTGTCAAGTAAATGCTAGCAGAAGTTGCCAGGAGTAATTCAATCCATAAATGTTGTCATTATTTTCTTTGCCTAAATCCAAATTCTGTGTAAAATGTAGATGAACGGCATAATTCTAAGACCTTTATTGGACAAGGTTACAAGTGTCAGATATGGAAACTAAGAGCTTTTTGGCATGACTTCATTTGATCTTAGTACATCTTCAAAATGTAACTTAACAACGAAGACATTGCCATCTGGAGGTGTTAAAGAACTTGATCACTCACGCCATTTGGGAGTGGCAGAGCAACAAAGTCAAGGTCTGAAGCAAGGAATATTTCTTGAGACTATAGTCTAAGTTCTAATCTCATAGCGCTTTTAGGAGTAAACAACTATTCATTTCAGAAGTCAACCATAAATACATGTAGTTTGACATAGATTCAGGTTACACAATACTTCTTTCCTTTTAGGTAGTTATTCCCAGACTTAAAAGATGTGATGTGATATTAGGAATATGTTCATAAATAGTAGGTAGATAGAAACACTAGTTGACAAATATATTTGAAGGTACGTATAAGAGTGGGGAGGTTCATGTAGAAAGCGATACTATGAAGCTGGTATATTTTTTCTCTATAATCTTCAAAACAAATCAAGGTTAATTCAAACTACTAATAATCATTCTATGCCCCTTTCCGAATAGGGCATATGTCACAATCTTGGACAATAAATATGGAGACAAGTCTGCTGAAAGGATCCAGGAAAAGTTGGCCTTAATCTTACAGAAACTGTTAACAAATGTTAATGAAGTGGGAAAGCCCCGGGGTAAAAAAAACAAAAAATAAAAACAACAACAACAACAAAAAACCACACACACACTTACCATATATCGGAAGAGAACAACAGGCCAAACAACCAACAACTAAACATCAACTTAACCAAACAACAATTTGCAGAAAAATGGGAGGAGTGACTGAAGGGGGGATACAGAGGGGGGAAATGGAGGGAGGAGGAAGGGGGATACAGAGGGGGGATATGGAGGGAGGAGGAGGGATCAATTAATACACAATTGTGACAAATCAATAAAATGAATTAAAAAAATTAAAAAAAAATTACGAATGACAAAAAAAAAATCTTACAGAAACGGACTAAGATGGGCCTTGCATTCAGCTCTCTGCTCTCGTAAAAGAAGTGATGCTTAGAGCTGCTGGTGTTACAGAAGAGTTGACTGAGAGTCCTGACCCCATAAAACCATGAATTTCACTCCAGAACAATCCTACCTCTGAATGTCCTATAGCTTTTTCTTGTTACATAAGTCAACTAGTAACTTCCTCTCATCATTTAAGCTAAAAACTGGGAGGTACGCTTAAAAATGCAACGCGTAACAAATAGCATAATTATGGCTAGATTCTATATCTAATCTTCGGTGCTGCGTGTCTTCCTCAGTCTTTCTTCAAAAGTCAGATATGGCATTGAGAGAGTATTTGCTTACTATGTTTTGCATTTTTTGGTATTCTTTCTTTATGTAGACTTATTATATAATCAGCCAAGGCAGGGACCCTTAAACTTCGCAAATGTGACATATTCAAGGTTCTCTGCTATTCTCTCTCTGACTGTAACACACATCTTTTATATTCACATTGTGTATATCCTTTTCCATCTATTCCCTTTAGTTCTGAATGATAATTATAGATATTATTATGACTATGTGCTTCCAAATCTTCGCACATAATGTATCTTGATAATAAATAAAACTGATAAGTGGTGTAAAATTTTTCTTTATTGTCAACTTACTCCTTTTCCTCCTTTAACAATGCCATATTCTGCGAATAGCTTCCCCTTGCCCACATATTTCCCACCCGCATGTTCTTAAAAATAAAATTCATGACTTTTAGAACTCTTCAGGAAATTACTCCGAGACCCTTTGGAGTCTAATGAGGATTAATGCATGTTCTTCTGCACTGTATTGGCAGTCATTAGCAGGCTTCTCTACCTAGATAATTTAAGATATCAGGCCACTGAGCTGTATATTTTGAGCAGCTCCTGAGTTACCTGGTGGGCAGAGGATGTTTGATTTTAAAAAGTAACTTTTAAATAGATTTCTCAGCGGATCTCATTTTGCAAGCATCAGTAAATATTCCCATCAAATAACCGCATGTGTATTGTAGCTGCAAGGTTCACCCCCCCCCCATAAAACAAACAAATGAACAAATGAAAACACCCTAGGTTTTGCTATGGATTTCTAAGACCAAGGTGGTAATTGTGTAAATTGAGTGGGACTACTAGTAGGTTATTTCTAAGACAATGAGAAAGAGCACATTATAACTTCATTGAGTACACGGAGGTGGCAAGGGCATAGGAATGAAGAGTACTGCCAGAAGGGAAATCAGCAGGATTAAAGGCTAAAGCTTTCAAAAGCCCTGTTTAAATTGCCTAGCATGGCAAAGGAAAGCAAGCTATTCCAAGCAGACTTCAAGCTGCATTAGCCAATACAGTATTTTGGTGTTATGGCCTATGATTTCTGAATGGAGGATATCTTTACATTTCGTCCCACAATTTTATGATTTCCGCTCCTTGAAAGTTGCATTGGCTGATATAATTTAGAATTCAATTTCACTAAGGTATTATAAGGCCCACACCTCGGTAAGCTTTGAAAGTGCTAATTGGGATACTAGGAAATTACTTGTCTTCTCCCAAATGCCAGTGAAGTAGGTCGGGATAATTAATATGCGAGCTGACTTTTCAGTCAAAGGAAAACAAGACAGGTCTCATCTGTGTACTTTTTAGTCCCATCCATTTTAAACTAAAATGAGTTCAGCCTGAGAAAAATCACAGTATGACTCAGTGAAATAATTGGATTTCAAAATAAGACAAAAGACAGTTCAACCATGGGAACACATATTGAAGTCTGTTCTAAAGAAGGTTAAATTTATACTTTATAAGCAAGGCCAAATTTCATATCTCTAAGGAAAGTAAAAAGACAGGTCACAGAGTTAGGTGTATTGTGCTCCTTAGATTGCTTCGTAAATGCCTAAATATTATATAATCTATATCAAGTAAAGCTAAGGCAAATGAAAATGGTAGGAAAGGTGTTTGGTTGATGGAGTCATTCCTCACTCTTAAATCAGGAGATAGGCTATATTTCTGTTTTTCTTCCATTATCCCTTCTGCCCACTCAGGGTAAACTGAGAAAAATGTTCAGAACTGGAGATAGAAAACTTATTTCCCCTGCAGGTCTGTACTTGATTAGTACCAAATTCACTTTAGCAGGTCAAACCAAAAACTGGCCTTGAGCAGGGCACTTAGTAATATCGTGCTGCTGAACCCTGGTTGGAGCCAGCATGGTCGAATGTTCCATGCAGCAGCACAGAGAATGTTCAGTGGTAGAGGGTATGCCAAAAGGCTGAGGCCATGAGGGCCACAGCTTCCTGCCTGTGGGGGAGTTTGCTCGGTTGACATAACACCAAGCAGTGTGATGTGAATAAGTGGGCTGGAATGCTTATTCCTAACGACCAAACTGGGGTTTTGAAAACACTGATTTTAGAGTTGATGTTTCTCAAGCAATTGTCCATCAGACTGCATCTGCCTAAATATTAGGAACACTAATGTAGAGAAAAAAACCAACAGTGGGGACATGAATGTACATTCCATAAAGTAAGAAGCATTTTCTAGGCAAGCATGAAATGCACTGCTCTGCTGAGAATGGTCTGAAGGACCGTAAGACAAAGTAACCAGATTTATGGAGAAGCACCCAGAAAGAAATGTGGGCCCTGAAAAAGAGTGCACCGCCATCTCTGGTGAAGCAGATCCGACTGAAACAGCATGCCCTGCACCACAGTACTGAACTGTAAAGGCAAAACGTGCAATTCCAAGTTCACTGTCACTTTTCTGAGCTGTTGAGCCTTATCACGATGAGTCCACAAAGAGAAAGCCCACTGAAAAAGATGGAAAGTCCAAATAACTACCTGTTTGATTCACCGGGGAACTGACGGAAAACCCATCAATTCAGGAGTGCAGCCACATGGCTGAAAATAAATTTAGGCCACAAAACAACAACGAAACAGGTTAGAAGAAACAAAAAGGTACATCATCTAACCAGAGATCTCCATGGATTGCACAATGGGAAAGCCTTAAGGAAGGGAAAGCCCATCTCCTAGGACATGTTGCAGCCTTTCTCTCCTCCCTTATACAATACCCAGCAGAGCCGCAGGTTAAGTGTTTAGCTTAATTGAAAAAGACAGCATCGATGGCTTCTCCCGTGGCCATGAGGGGAGGCTTTCAAACAGAAGTTTCTTTTTCAGAGGGTTGTGCCTAGTCGCAACACAGTTTATTTTACCAGGGAGGGAGTGCTTCCCTCAGTGTTTGGAGCTACACAAACCTTACACACTTGGTTGCGGCAGTTATGCTGCACCTGGTGACGGATGCGATGAAGCCTCTCACATCTTTATTGACATTTTTGAAAACAATTAATTTTGGTAATCATGGAAATATTAAAAATGTATCATCATGCTTGCCCGAATTCCTACAGAGGCCTAACAGGGCTCCTAGATCTCTCTTCAACAGACTCTTCCATTATCTCTAATACATGGGACTGTTTGGAAGGCCTGGCAGGTAACAGATGGCAATTACCGTTCCTGCACCAAGAGATTAAGGTTGAAACACATTTCAAATGCAAACTGTTTTAATAGGAATTTTATTAGAAGCAACCGTTATATGCGGATGGTGGAAAACAGAATGTAATTCCCACTAAATAC
>PVHY01000188.1:35659-190688 GCA_004024945.1 Uropsilus gracilis
GGGGGGGGGGGGGGGGGTGGTGTTTCCATCAACCCCAGCTCACATTTGCTGCACGAAGCGGCCCAGACTTGGTTTTGAATCAAGAGAAACCAAGTGTCACACTATTTGTCTATGCTATATCTCTCCCGTATATTTACATTCGGGATAGAGAGCCAGGCCTAGAAATCCTTTCTAACTAAAATAACCGAGTTCGAGTCCTTCCCTTAAAGTCGCCTGCGCTTCTAGACTGGTGAATCCTATTAGTGAGAAATAGATGCTTGGCAGAGTGTGTTGGATAAAGAACTTGATAACCAGTAAACATACTCTTAATGTCAACAAGACAGAAGCTACTAAACTGACTTGTCTCTCTTAAGACTTGCTTCACAAATTGAGCTTTGCAATCAACATACTTAACAAGAGAGCAGATAGATGCTTTCAGCAAATTGGTTTCTAGCAACAAAATAGGCTATTTCGAGGTGACAGAAATGCTATGGGAAATTTCTGCTTGGAAAACCCCTTTTCGATTTTCTGTTGGAAGCTTCTAGCAGAGAAAAGGGGAATTATATACGTATCTGTAGAAAGGGAGTGGGTGGGTGCGGGTGCGGGTGTGTTCAGTTACTCAACCAAGGCTCTGATTACACTTTGTTTGAAGCATTGATACTTTCTTAACCCACATTCAGGAGGCAGTGACTGTGACCAAAGGGATGATGCATGCAAGTGAGAAAAGTGGACAAGAGGAGGGAGGAAAAAAGAAATGAAATCATTAACCTTAAAAGGCAAATGAGTGACTGGAGGGAAAAAAAACCCAAACAAACAACTAGTTGCTCTTACTGTGGATGTCCTGGGATGGAGGACTCCCTGCTCATCATTCCCCCCCAAGTTACTGATGTTCTGAAAGCAGGACATTAAGGGGTGCCTAACTTCCTATGCGGAGAGACCATTCCTTAAGGACAATAAATACTACGATTATAAAATACGAAGTTTGAACGGTTAGCGCTTGGTGGACACAGGCTAAGAATCTCCATCAACATACTTACTTTTGTCTCCTATGTTTTCCCCTGCTGCCTCCCCTTCCTCCTCCTCCTCCTCCTCCTCTTCCTCCACCTCTGTGGGCTGCACGTCATCCTGCGGGTCACAGGCACTAACTGGCGCATTCAGACAGCAGTGGTTGAACCCGCTATCGCGAGGCAGCGTGAAACTTCGAGGCTTGCCCCCATTGCCATTGAGCACTTGCATCCTCTCGCTCTCGGCCAGGGGGTATGGCCCGTAGTGATCCTGTAGGTGGCACTTCTGCGTGGGAAGGGTGGACTGCCGCCGGTGCTCCGGGGACAGGGCCGCGGCGTCGGAGAAGACAGAATCCTCCAGGGGCAGAGTCTGAAGATAGTGTAATCCTGAGCTGGTCAGGGGCGTCTCAATTAAATCCTGCCAGGAGCGGCGCTGACTGGCCGTCTTGCGGATGGGGGACACGGCGCTGCTTCCGGTCACTTCCTGGCGAAACTCCTCATGGGAGGACTGCGACTGGGAGGTCTCCGTGGATGACAGCCGGCTGTGTTTGGCTTCCACGTAAGGACTGGCGCAGCTCATCTGTGGGAAGGAGCCTCTGGTCAGTTCTACGGAAACACCCCTTGTACTGCCAGGAACACGCTAGCGTTAGCTTTCCACCAGGTAGCACCTGCTAGTTGAGATAATGACCCGTCAAAGCTCTCGGATGCCTCAAAATCAGAACCCAGGCTACATTTTAAGAGAGGAGCACAGCTATGCTGACATGCAGCTATATAGGGTTCTCATGAGAACATCTGACCGGTGGCTACAAACGTTCTAATAATGAAAGTATAGGAAAAGTGAGTGCTGGTGGAAGAAGTGTTGAGCCGCTGGGGAAAAAAAGGCCAGATTGAAAAATCCCTGTACACTTGAAATCCTAAAGAACTGTAGCCAAATTCTTACTGCTTCACTGTGACCATGCCTACTGCATCATATCGGGCAGTTTGGGGATGAGGGCCAGGAGAGAGGCTTTTGGATACGATCGGACGCTCCTTCCATTTTTCCAGTGACTGTCTGCTCCTGTGGGTGCCATGGGCAAGGTTTCTTCTGGTTTTGCCAACTCCATGGCACTTTCTAGAGGGCCAAAGATGTAGGCAGGAGAAAGCGAGGGGCCACAGGTACATAAACGTCAATGACAAATGGGGTGTCTGGTCACTGGAATTTAGAGCCTGGGGATTTAGGTTTCAGCTCAAATCACAAGCAAGAAAAAGAACTGGTAGGAAATGAATGCTGTGGAAGGCTTGTCGATGCCCCTACATGATACCCTTCTGCTAGCTCTGGGCCTGACAGACCAGTTCCAGGCCTTTCTGGGAGGACAAGGCAGATGTACTACTGGTGGTTGTTGCCCTGGGTGGAGGAGGCAGCCAAGGTCAACCTGGCTGAGGTGAGGCGCATAGGCTGTCTATCTGGGGGGGAGGGGGGGTGTGAAGGGCCATCAGCTGCGGGCTGTCACTTCTCTCTCCATGTCAACGACACTGTGAATCGTTTCCTTCTTACAATTCACAAGTTGCTCTGATTAAAGAGCTATCGGGTGAAGCTGCAGTTTTCCTTCTGTCCTCTTAAAAATATTTTAAAGGAGTGATTCAGGGCCCGAGGCTTTAGGGAAAGAGGGAAAAGATGCTCAACGATATCTTGTCACTGACTTCACTATTTCATTTCTCTAGGTGACCCCTGCATTCTGATGTATCAGGTAAACCCCAATGTTTCTTAAAGAAATGTGCACACGGATGGGGATAATTCTCCAATCTCCCCGACGTTTCTCCTGTGCTCCATAGGTAAGAGACACTGTCATCAATCACTTTGATTAAAAATGTGGTTTTGCTTTTAGTGACCAGCCAAAGGCGCCCATTCATTTATTCCAGAAATATGGATTAAGCACTCAGTATATAAGTCCTCATGCTCTGTGAGCCCATGGGAATGTGCAGATGAATAGAAAGGGTCTCTCTTCTCAAGAGTTTCTAGTCTAATCCAGCAAGCTATATGCTGTCCCAAATATTCTGACTTAATATGTGTGGACTGGCCTGAAGACCTGCATTTCTAAAATGTTCCAGAAGTGATTCTTATGCACAGCTACAGTTGAGAGGTGGTAGAGAAGTGTATCAATGCCTTGCATAACTCCTTTCTTATTCCCCTGGAGGAATACTGTAGTGCAATTAGGTTGGCTGCTGCACCTAAATTCGGCACCTATTTCCTATGTGGAAGACTCAGTCCCAAGACAGGCAGCACTGACTCTTCTGGTACTGTGCCGAGGAGTGCAGAGTCTGAACTGGGCCACTCTCGACACACTCTGATTCTGATGGGAGATGGGTGTAAAGCAGGGTAGTCACGAGCAAACCAGGACAGCTGTTTACCCATCAACAGATCAAAGTACAGTCCACACACAGGGCAATTTATACAGTCTGAAGAAGTCTGAAGCACCACAAAATGTACATTCAACCTGATCCCATGGCTGTCTAAACAGCTACATGCCAAAACATGTCCAATACAGATAAAATACTAATTTTTATGAGTTGCTTCTAGAGGACAAAGGAATGAACTTTATTAATGTGAAGCCAGGTCAATTTGTTTATCTTTTTTTCCAAAAAAGCATGTTTTATTGTTGCTATTTGCATAAAGGCTACCGTGACACAGTGTCTTTTCTTAAGAAATTTGGTCAGATATATATTATGCCTGCAATCTGTGATGACTTTCTCCTGATTAAATTGTCTGCATTCTTAAATGCTTTTTTTCCTTTTGTATTTCCTATTTTCTCCTCCCCTAAGACACATGAACTTTCACATGCATTCCTACATTTGTTTTAAACATACAAAAGAATGTTTCAGATCCCAGAACCTGACATGATATGAAGTGCACATCTACGTCAACTTACAGAGGGAGGCCGTGGGTATGTATCATAGGGGGGCGGAGGGCTGTCCTGCTTGGGCGTGGATGGAGTATCTGCTTCTTCCTTGTCACTCTCGCTCCAGTAATCTGAAAATCCACACACATAGATACATCAACATTCTATTAGTTTCAAGCCATGCTTCCAGGAGTACATGCTGGCAGCTAGCAAAAGGAGATTCAAACTCCACTCCTATATCCTGTTCGCCAGCACCTTCTACCCCAGATCCACCAATTTTTATTTTCAGCTGGATGTTGAGGAAGGAAGGAAGAGTGCAATCCATCCAATTCCTATTTTCTTTTAAAATAAAAATTATATACAGGCACAACCCTAGGGAGTTAAGAAAAAGATACTGCATAGAATAAATCATGTTTAGGATGCTGCAGATTCCAAACCAAATTATTCTGCAGCTTCAATTAATGAGTGATGTCACTTACAGGTGTATCATTTTATTCTAAAGATGCATGCTTAAAGAAAAGCCGTACCTACACTTTATAAACAGCTCCAAAAATAATGTTCTTAGTTCTCTTTGGCTTCAGTTTGCTGGTTATCTAACAACCAGTCTTTCCAAAAGAGTCATGCTGACACGAATCTCTCTAACACCATACTCCCACCTCTCCTTGGAAACATATGGCAAACCTTGATGCTTGCCAAATGCAAAAGGGCAAATCTGGTGATGTGGGCTGCAAGTTCCAAACTTTCAGAACTCCTTCAAAGGGCAGAAAGTGTGAGCCACTAGACAATGTGACTTGGCAGACTTCAGGTAAGAGGGAGGGGAAAGAACTCTTGAGATATACGTAAGATGCAGCAGAAAGATTAATGATCAGAACCTGTTCCACAGATGTCTCGACTGCCTCGTAACTGTTGGGTTAATTCTTTATGTGACATATGAGACATAACCTCAAAGGGCTATCCAGATGAACTTTGGGAGAAAAGGTACTAAAATTAAAAAAGTTCTTTATTTTAATAAAAACCTAAGTCACAAGAGACATTACAAGGCTTGATATTCAGGTTGAGGTGAAAAGTCACCATGAGTCAATGACTAGCTCGGGCTCTTCTGCCTCTGGCTTCTATGATCAGCACCTGTGGTACTGCGCCCTCCCCCACCCTCCACCTCCCCATGATTGTACACGCCTGGCCCAGCGAGTGTGCGAATGTGTGAGTGGGCACACCTGGGCCTAGGAGGAGCTAAAGGAGCAGTGTCGCTCAGGGAGGAGAGGTGCGAGCATAGTGAGGAGAGCGCCCAGAGAAAGTGTGAAGATTCTTGGGGGTCCGGGGGCTTGCCTGCCTCCCAGCAGCCTCTGCCTGTGCCAGCCCCCCCTGGCCCTGCTTTGCCTTGCCTGGTGTGTCTGTGTAACACTAGAACAGATAAAGAACCCCCCCCCCCACTGGAGATGCTTGCACTACAACTGGCATCGTGACGAACAGGGTGGCTGCACTAGAGGATGTTTTTACAGAATCTTTTTCCACCCAGGAATTCCCATATTGTATTTTCCTTGCAGTGCTGATTAGTGTGGGTTAGCACAGCTAACACCTTGTTAGGTATTTGCTGCATGCCAAGCAGAAAGGAGCAGAGCTGGAATCTGAACTAAGAAATCCTCTGGCCTTAAACCTGTGAGGCTCATTCACTGGATTTGCATGACACAGCAAGAGAGTTTAACGTAGCAGATATTTAGGACCCTTTTATTCACTCTTCCTGCTGCCGCTCTGTAAATGGCTATTGTGAGTAGAAATTCCTTAGCAATAAAGACTGGGAATAAAATCAATGGTCTATTATATTCAAGCTTCAAAATACAAGGACTCTGAAAACTCTATTTCGACTTTATTGCCTTGGAGGAAAAGATAAGCTAGGAGTTGTTGATTTGAATTTCATGTCTGGTTTTTATACTGGATCATGCTGGATCATGGGTCATGCTGATGAACTGTGTCTCCCCTCCAATAGGAATTGACATAGCTGTGTAGAAATGAACCCAGGAAACACTGGTGAGAAAAGGCGGAATTACATCTTTGGGAGATGAGGTTCTCTGCTCTTGAGATGGTTACTTAATCTCTGACTCTGTTTTGTCACCCGTAAAAGGCAGCTAGTGATCACCTTTCAGAGCTGTGTGTGCAGAGGGGGTGCTGCTCAATGAGGTTACACATCTTAAAGCGTGTTGCAGTTTGAAAATATAAATATCAGGATGCCAGATCTTGGGTGTATTTGCAGGCAGCATGACCCAGATTATACAGGAGAGAAATACCAGCTGTTCATCTTTGGAGACATTCCTTTTTGCTTATAGCAAGTTGCAACAACAAGTAATTTCTGGAGCTGTGGGGCCTAGGTTGGGTAGTTTTGCGGAAATGTGAGATACTGTTGTGAAGTCACTGCTGGAGGCCAAGGACTAAGCTCCTCCCACCCCCATTTCAGCACCCCCCCCCAAGCAGTGGACTTGCTAAGATCACCGTGATTACCCTTCCCACTAGTTCCAGAAACTGTGGCACCTGTTATGAGTTTCTCCTTGAAGTCTTCACTGAAAGCTTGGGGTTACAAAGGGTTGGAGTACCTCTAGTGGTCCTCATTAGCACATTGACAAGGAGACATTTTATTAAGTTCTCTCTGGCTATTACTGCAAGAGACAGATCTGGGAGTTTCTTTACTTCTGTCCCAGCTAAATTAGGAAGAACTACTATGTGATGTCATTCTTGGTTTATTATAAAGCACCATCATTCTAAAGTTTTCTGGGGTTACTTAAGAAAGGAGTGACATGTCACTTTGCAAATTCACTTCATTCCTCACGGTAAGCTGACCCAGACAACAGGCTATGTGAAAATTTAATTAGTCCTTTTGGGGTGTATGAAAATTCCAGGCTTACTGCTGCTCAGAGGTTGAAACTGGTCTGATTTCATTCTCAGAGTAAATGAATTCATTTTTTCTTATCTCTCTATAGAACAAAACAAATGGATTCTTTTAATGTCGCTTGCAGTGATATTCAACTTGATAAGTAACTCATCACGAATAAACAGTGCCATCACTAAAAGAGAATTTCTCCTTTACCTCTTGTGTTGATACAAAAGCATAATTTGAAGAAAAAAAGTCTGACCATTTCATCTGGAACTATCAGATCAATACATTTTAATAATTCTAATGTGATTATAACTTTAGAAAGACCTTATACGGGAATGAAGATAATGTGTCATGAATGTTTGACTTGAAAGCTAGAGAAAAATGATCAGTGGATCATGAGCTAAACTGTGACCCTGGCAGAATTTAGTGTGTGACCCTGTTTTCTCTAAATACAACAATGAACAATGACAAAGACCCCTACATATGACACTTCTGTAGAGACGGTGATTCACCAAACTCCTACTTAAGCCAAAGAGG
Organism: Uropsilus gracilis; assembly: GCA_004024945.1. Classification (NCBI taxonomy): domain Eukaryota; kingdom Metazoa; phylum Chordata; class Mammalia; order Eulipotyphla; family Talpidae; genus Uropsilus; species Uropsilus gracilis. The sequence goes on from PVHY01000188.1 coordinate 42,922, forward strand.
CATTTCCAAGCTGCCCTGGATATTGAAATAGAAACAGTATTTGGCAATTATTCCTTTGCATCTTTGTGAAATACTCCCAATTATCCAAGAGCTGTCTTTTGTATGAAGTTGAACTCTGGTCTTGAGAATGGTGCTTTGGGGTCGTCAGATAACTACAGAAATGTGGAAGAGACATGTGCATGTAATACTTTTCTAATAAGATTACGGTGAGACCTACTCATCTGTACAGAAAGGTGGGAAGCTAAGAAGTTTCTGACCTACGTCAAAGTGCCCGAGAACCATAGGTGCTACATGGCAATCCAAGTTGTTTCAGAGATTCAGGTTGCATTGTGACCAGGGGCAGCAGGAATCCATGGCATGAATACTTTCTGGAACCCCCATGAGGAATATAACTTACCGGTTCTTTCATCCATAATGTGATTCAGTCATATAGTACCGAGTGCAAAGGATATTTACTAAAATCAAGATTATGCTCAGCTTCAGTGTGATGCTGAGTGATAAAATATGGAAGGTAAGCCTGAAAATTCAAGCTCCCTTATGCAGGCAGACTGATTTTATGCCAAGATTCATCTTCCTATCAGCACACTGCCCACATTTCTAAATCTTGCATCTATAAAAAATGAAAAACTCTATATGCACCTATAAAGAACAGTTTAAAGCCTTTTCAGGAAATTTTAAAAGGTTAGTATTTTTACTAAACCAAGCATTTAGGTGTAAAAATTCAGTCAAGGCATGAAGGCGAGGAATAAACTTTGAACAATGAAGAAATGTGATGTAAGAACTGGCTTCACACTTTAGGACGCTGTCTGGGATTTGCCTGGATTCATCGATTTGCAGAGAGTGCTTCCACATGATTTGTGGAAGTTTCCCTGCTGCTTCCATTCCCAGGAATGTTTAATTTTTTTTTTTTTACTTCTTGGAGCCATATCCTCCCTATTTCTGAGAATCAGTTCTGACGACAGAACCAACATAAAGCCATTTCCCATCGAGTCTTAGAAGAAATGCCTACATGCGCATTCCCCAGGAACTTGGACTGTACTTTCTTACGTTTTCCTTTATTGTATAAGGACATTTTCTACTTATAAGGTGATACAATTTCAGGTAGGATGGGTGCTTACTGCACCTTCACAGAATTAACAGTGTGCAGTCCTTACAAGGAATACTTGTATGGAATTGAGTATCTTTTCTCCTCCCACTACCAACTTTACATCAGGCTCTGAGAATCATTTTCTCCAGCAAGCATTTTTTTTCACTAATCCTGCCTCCTCTGGCTTTTTTTTTAATTTGCATTTACTTAGCACATTTTTAAAAATCAGCTGCACTTTATACAAAAATTAGTACTCGTTTACTTTACATTGCTCTTTAACTTTTCTTAAGCAACTTTGAGGATGTATTTTTGAGAGCCTCAACAAGATGCTCAAATCATATTGGCAGGAAGCATGTTTTGCTATTTCTTGGAACTTGTCCTGCCCTATCTCCTTGCCCTGCACTGCACGCTCTCTCCACCCAGTCTTTCAGTCCATGGCTTGAAACCAGGGGCTGGTAAAACTCTGGCCTGCAGTCCAATGAGGCTCTGCTTTTGTATGGTTTGTGGATCAAAAATGGTGTTCACATTTTCAAATGGCTAAAAGAAAATCAAAAGAACAAGACTTTTCAAGACATGAAAAATGATAGGAAACTCAGCGTCAGCGCCTGTAACCAAAGCTTCATGTCAACTGTCTCACCCCTTCGCATGTTCATGGCCACCTCTGTACCTCAACCCAGGCGCTGAGCACTTGTGAAGGAAACCATAGGATTCACAGACACCTCTGCCCTAAACATTTGCTGGCAGACTGGTCTGGGATCTGGTTTTTCTCTTGAGCTCTCTTGAGCCTTTAGTTTTCAGAGGTTTTAAAGTTTTGACTAAGGTTTTGCTCAGAGGAAACAGAAGATTTTTAGGATCTCCACATCAATAAATAGGTTATGCCTACTGGAGACATGACTAGAAATATATTTTACGTGTATCAATCTGTAGAATTCCTTTAACTTTTGGCCGTCTTGAAAGTGTTTACAGTGTCATTTATGCTTCCAAGGGATGTACAGCTTTCTCTGGGAAATGCAAAGCTACCTTAGAATGATGACTACAGCTTTCATTAAGATTTCAATTCCCCACCCTGACATGATGCTTTACAAATCTGACATCAATATGAAGGCAAGTTTCATAATTTCACAGACTTGTATAATTACAGAAATGAAGGACAGACCCAAATGAGACAATGTATGGAAAAAGATGATCTGCTTGAGGCCTCTGCATAAGAGGCCACTGAAATGACTATGAAACTGCTAAGTAGAGAATAATAACTTACCACCAAGGACCTGGACTTGGGTCAATACATAGGATTGATGATGGGTATTTTAATTTTTAAGATATTTTTCCTCCAGAGGAAACAGGGTGAAGGAGTAGGTAATAAACAGGAGAGAACACCACATAGCTACTCCAAATAGTTTAGCTTATTCCCAGTTTAAATTATTAAACCTTACCTATATGATGCTAGGATTTGAATTTAAAGTGTTCTGAAGAGAAATAACTACAAATCGACATATACATTTTCTCAAGTGATAGCAGTATAGAATAGTGGTGAGGGGCAAAACAAAGCATAATGTTACTGTAAAAACCAGTATTTCTTTACCTTGTTCTTGTTTAATCCTCTCTCTTTCTGCATATCCTGCAGTTAGCATATTAATTCTGTTAAGCCACCTGAAAAAAAAGAACACAATATTAAAATCAGTAATAATGCAATTTAATTTATCATATTTTACTTCTGAGAAATAATTATTTTAAGATGTCTAAGAATATATGAAAATAATCCCCCATAAAAGGTATATACTTAGCTACTCTGGATACATTTAGTCTTCCATGAACTTTACCATAGTACAAAAAACCGCTACCACAGCAAAGATGCTATTTCAACAGAAAAGTCTTAGGCATACACTGGTTAAAGGGTTATTTAAGAGGACCAAAGTCATGTGAATTTTATTGCTCCTAACATTTCTGTTGTTCTGTTTCTTCAGAATAAATGTTCTTTCAGAGCCCTTTACCCAGTATAATATATAATTTGTCCTGATAAGGGAAAAAGCTATGGATCTTGCCTGTCAAAGTACTAGTTTGATTCAAAGAGGAATACATATATGGAGTACTTCAAAAATTTATCTCTAAATACAAGAGTAATTAGACTTTCCAAAGACACAATGAACATATACAGTTTTAACTTCTATTTAAATCCAAGCGATAATAATAACCCAGGAACAACAATAACTTAATAATGCTTTCTTCTTTCAGTACTGTTAACTACTGTTAATGTGAGAGACTGTCTAGTTCAAAGGCTTATCTCAACACTCATCTTTTGTCTCACCTGGTCTCCCCCTGTGATCACTATTCCAAATGTTTACACTGCATCAGATCATCAAATCGCAAAATCTTTAACCTGGAAATTCCCACCACTAAGTACTGAATGATCTATGATCCATACACTTTGCCAAATAAGACACCAATAAGAAACCTGCCTTCCAAACTAGCTTGAGTAAGCTTGGGATCATGAGTACAGTCAACATCATTACATGGAAGAATAATCTGACTGAGATAGATTTTTAAGTAAAAACTGTGTTTTAGAATTTTTTTCTCTTAAGAGTGTATCTCCCTTGTTCAGTGGAAGATGACAGTTTTTTGAGATGGTATATACCTTAATATTTATGTCAAGGGATGTTAATTGTGTGTCAGATACTCAGACTATCTCAAAAAGGGAGCAAAGTTGTGCCTCTAATGGACAAATTTACATTGGTGGAAACTTAAGCTTTAATTTTAAGAATAAGTTACTGAAAGTCCAATTTTATTCTGACAGAAGTTACAATGTAATTATCACCCTAAGCATGTCTGGGAAGTGAAGAAGAACTCAAGCCCAAATTAAATAAAGACTCAGTAGATGAGTTCAGCAGCATGGTATACAAACACACACTCCAGAAAATTATCAACAATAAGTCAAGAAGTCAACTTTATGACAAATAGCCTTTAAAAATGATTCTTATCATTAGTAAAGGTCAAAATTAAAATCTAGCCCATAGGTCATTTGTAATGAGAAAGGGGCTGAATTTATACTACAAGGCAAGTATCAGCACTTGTGGAAAAGGCTGACTTAATGCTTTTTTGGGTGAAAAGGAACATTTATTATTGAGTCTTAATCCAGTACCTTATTATATCTACTAATTAAAAAAAATCACTGAAATTTCATAATTTTATTTTGTCAGAATCCAAAGAGGATGAGATTTTTTTTTGTAAGCTAGCAATACCTATAATTTAGAGAATAAAATATTTAACATATATAAATGGTCAACAATAGGTGGCTGGCTAGACAGATCATAATACGACTACTTGGTAAGTTATTTCAACAGATTAAGTAGAGAGAATGAAGCTTTGACGAGCACAAGTATTTATGAGGCAAACTGGGAAACTTAAAAAAATAAGTTTCCTCAATTTTTCCTTTATTTAAATAAATTAATCAAACAAATTAATGTCTGAATAAATCATATTTCATTCATATAAAAGTACATTTACTAAGTGCCTGCTATGTGATTAATGATGAGCTCTGTTTCAGGGGTACAGCAATGAATAAGAAACAATTTCTGCCTTCATTGTGCTTCACTGCTGCTACATTTCGGAAGGCAATTGAAAAATCAAACTAGTTTCAGAAAGAAAAATTCTGTTTATAAAACTCCAAAAATTCCTTCCAAGTGTGCGGATAAACTAAGGCCAATTCAGACAGCCACAAGAGCTCAACATAACAGCTGTTGGTGCTATCTTAGATTAACTTATCTTTAAGACCTTAGCTAGAAGCAGCTTACCCACACACTTGTAACTATGATGTCATATTTATAGACTGTGGGAAATGGCAGATATAGATGCATTAACTGAGTTAAGAACTATTTGGTAAGTACGCATGTGTTCCAGGTACTGTTCTGGCATTGAGGTTACAGAGATCAACAAAACAAAGTCTCTGCCTTCATGATGCCTATATCTTAGTGAAGACAATGAACATATACAAATAAACATGTCAAGTGGTAGCAAGTGTTATTTGAAAAATAAAAGGGGGTGAAGAATTAGAGCATCAAAGGTTCCAGAGATAGGGGGAAGCTATTTTAAGAAATAGTGATGGTGGACATGGGGGGAGTGGGGCTGGGGCACAGGGTAGAAAAAAATTGTGATTAGGGATATTAAGTACTCAATTTAAAAATCTTTTCAAACATATTGATGGGGGAGTTCTTTAATATCAGATTTAAGTTCAGTATCTAACAACCTTATCATTACACTAATTCTTTAAAGCAAGAAAATACATGTAAGGGGATACTAGGTCTACAGCAAACATTCCAGTGAAGTTGTCAAGAATTGACAGAGAATAACATATTGAGAGGGAAAAAATAAGAACCAAGGGAGAAATGTACCAATAATTACCAAATAGAAATTGGTGAGTCTTCACAATTGCAGGGACATCTGTGCTGATATGATAAGGAATACATGGGCCAAATGAATTCAGTAAATAAGTCTCAGAATACTTGAGAAACATGATGTTTTGTTTTCTTCCCACAGATTTCACAGATTGGCCAAAATTTTTTTTTTGATGTTTCAATGCTCATTTCTGAGGGAACAGATGGATGGTGGTAGGGTGCTCAAAAGTGTTTTTGCAAATTACCCCACAATCAAACTACAGCTGTCCAAAAACTAGAAGGTGAGATTTTAATATTCTATGTATATATACACGTATATTTAGATATATGTATGATTACGTATGATTTTATAGAGAGAAATTAAACTTAACCATGGTTCCACTCACCAGATCCTATAACTAGCACTGTATTAAAAAATACATATGATCATGTTTTAGAAAGTATGAAATAATCAAACAAAGCATATACTTATAATTATAGTGGTATAATTATATCATCTCTTGAATACTTAGGGATATGCCTTTAAAAGATTTCTTCTAGAACAAACCAACACCCAAATCATCTTGCTCTTACATAACAATCAGGTTACTGAGCAAAGTTGTTGGAGTGTGTCTCTCCCTATCATTAACTGTCTATGAACATTTCCAGCTCTGACTCTCCTCCTTTCTATGACAGGTACCTTCACTTAAATAGTCTGTTAAAAGTAGACATCAGGAATCTGATTGTGAGAAAGGCAGAGAAACCAAACAATAAAGGCCTATTGTACTTAAACTTCAAAAAAATGATTCAATATTTCATGACAATTAATTGTGAAGGGTGTAGTGCACCACGGCAAAGCTTACATAAAACACTACTCTCAAGTGGAGGGTGTGGAGATGACCTATTTGAGCAGTTTCAGGTTTTTTTTGTCTTTGAGACACTGCTAAGGAGTAGTAACAAAAGGAAACTTAGGGGTTTGTTTTAGCTGGGTCTGGGAAACCAGACAGATCACAGAAGATTTAGGAGAGAGCAGAGCTAGCCCACACTTCTCAACTGCTTACTCATACAGGGTGGGGAATGGAGCCCAAGAAGGCTTATACAGCTTATAAAAATGCATTTTGAACAGATTCTTTTGGAAGTTTAGACCCTGATGAGCATGTATCATGATTAAATTATGTTACTTTTTTGATGGGGCCCACTCCATTCTACTGTATCCATCTTGTGAAATAAGACGTGCTCATGCACACAACTCGTTTTCAGTTTGCTAATGATATAAATCTTTCATATGCCAAGGGCAATGAGCTCAACATGCGGCAAGGTGGGGGGTAGTGAGGAACTAGAACAGTAGAAGTGTACAATTATTAAAATACAAAACAGGGTACCCCAGCCCCTCTTTTTACCCCCACCACCAGGTGCACAGGTGAATAGACATTTTTATCTTCATTCCGAGAACATGGTAAGGCGAAGCAGTTCTCCAAATTCCCATTGGTTAGGGTGAAATTTCAGGGATGATAACGAATAAAGTCAAAGAAGATTATGGAAACTACCTGAAAGGTTGGGTTCTCTTAGGAATAATAAAAGATTTTATCAAGTATTCCTTTTCTTTGCCATTTCTGTTGCTTTGGAAAAGCCATGCTTGAACTCCCAAGAGTGAGAATGAGATTTTTTGATAAAAGCACATGAAATGTTCATTTAGTATGTGTAAGCACAGTTATGAAGATACACAGTTTTGTGCTAAGAATTATCTGGCTACTAACTTTTTAGAGACAAGGAAATGAAATGAAAATGGGGTAAGATTCCCAATTATATAAGAGGAACATACTGCTAGCAATCACACAGTGCTCACAACTTAGCAGACACCATTTTAGCCCTTTTATATGGGCTTATTAGCGCCTCACTGAAGACTTTTGGGTGGAAATGTTTATGATCTTCATTTTTAAAAAGGTGCAATAATACGGTATAGAGAGGTCAAATTCTTTGTCCAAGATCTTACAGCTAGTTAAAAGAGAGCTGAGACTCTGACAGTCTGGTTGAAAGTCCATGCTCTTGACTGTCAGCATATATGTAACATATAGGTAACATGCACTAGCTGTTGAAGATCTCTAAGGGGGAGAATATTGAATCTTCAATGCAATTTCTAGAAATCTAGAAAAGGGAGAGGGAGAGGAAAAGGAAAAGATCAAATTCATAAAATTTAAAGTTGAAATACAAAATAGAATGTTGTAGAATGATGGAAAAAATATATAGAGATTTTTCCAGAGTCACCAAGAACCACAGAGCTATCTTGGCAGTATAACACAGTCGGGAGACAGATGAAAGGTGACAAAGAAATATTAACTTTATGTAGGACTAAATTACTGAGATGGATGTTCTGTCATAAACATAAACGCCTGAAGAAGTCAGCTTTTCTTGGTGGATATCTTTCCGTCCCTCCCCTGAGGCCCTGAGAATAGAATTGAAGGCATAGTCTTAAAATGGACTTAAAAAAATCTCTTTCTTGTGTTATCATTATTATTATTATTTTTGGTGGCGTATAGGTGGATTCTGGTAAATTTTTAGTAAACATGACCATCAACGAGTTTATTTTGCTTTTTAAAATGGCATTCTTGACAATCCTAATGTTAACACAGTTCAAAGAATAAACTCATTAAAACAATGTTATTCTGCCTGGCCACAGAGAACTATGGTTGGGTCCATTTTATTTCAAACTGACAGATCTAGGAACTTCAGAGACAAACAGATTTCTAAGTTCAATTGCTTTCCTAAGTAGTCTGAAATTTAAGTAACACTTTACCTGTTCATATCATCAAGATGCTCAGCAGCAAAGTAAAAGCTTTTGATTTTAGGATGACAGGCTTTGAATGCACTGCAAAAGGAAACAAAGTTATGTTATTTCAAATTGAGAAATACATTCAAGTCAAATAATTTTTATAGGTTCCATTACTTCAGCAGTTAACCTAAGGTCACATATATAATGCTTCTGTCGTGACGATAGAAATCAGTAAAAATTCAACTTTCTGCCCACAAAACTTTCTTATTGTTTCAGGTTGAAAGCATCAAAGCAACCTACAAGTTAAAAACTAAACATTTTTTTTTGAAAACTATCCCTTTTCTTCCTCTCCCCAAATCAACTTACTATTTCTTGCGGCATTCGCTGGCTCTGTCAATTTTAAATTCAGGCAGGCTGATGAATCCTTCTGCTTTTTCATCCTAAAGAGGCAATATTCTTGTTTAGGGTCTTATATACAAAGGCTTGAAGTTGATGATACTATATTACTATGCCTTAAATATCCATAATAATGAATGTCTTCATTTCATTCCTTAAATTGGACATTTTAGAGATCCAAATTCCATTCTTAATGGTTATATTCCAATAAGTCAAAGATATATTTTGAACAATTAGAACATTTAAAATAACACAGAAAACTGAAAAAAAATTTTAATATCAAAGTGACAGGAAATTCTTTAATTCTAAGAGTAAACATCTTTCAAGTAATTTTCTCATCAGATACACACTTTTATAATGTAAAATAATATTAGTCTACATTCATAATTCACATTTTTATCTCATTTGCAGTGTTCAGATGCAAAATAAAGGGACGTTTATGAATTTAATTTCTCTTTGCCTCTAAAAATCTTACCAAACGCGAATTAAAAGTTATTTAATGTATTCAAAATTTTACAAGTGAGTTGGTTTAATTTGATCCTCCAATATTGAACGTACTCTATTGCTTAATATATCTGACTTGGTGTAATGAAAGGTCATCTTTCACTTGGAAAACTGACTGAAATTCATGTAATTTTCCTCTCTCCAATGCTGGATAGAAAAACAAGATAAGAGAATTACCCGCAATCTTAGCTATGAGTTTGCCCAACTCAGGACCAAGCTCCTCAGATTTTCACTCTCTAAAACTTTCATCTGTGTTGTACCAGTTTATGGCTCCTTAGATATCAAATTTAAGTAGGATTACTCTACCATCTGCTATTTCAAAGTCACAAAGATAGAGACTCTGAATTCTTCTAGTGTGTATATGAGTCTTTCCGATGTTAAGCTTCTCCGTAAAACCTAATAAAAACTGATGCTACAGTTACAGTGCTTGAAATGTATGTGTGACAAAAGAGAACAGTATTATAACTATTTCAATATTTGAATAGTTCCCCCTCCAATGCCAAGGAAAGGAAATTATTCTTAAAATGCTTTCTTAACTTTAATTTGTTATATTACCTTTGCTACACTTAATTGAAAATTTTCAGATTCTGAACAAATTCAAATATTTTATTACATAGTTATTATCGCTACAGAAAGAAATGATGGGGGATTTTTACATTTCTCCTTAAAAAATGATACTTGTGTAGTTTTTGTATGTATACTGTGGAATTATTCATTCACCTCTAACAAAGCTAACACAATAACAACTGATTAAACATGGCTACTGTTCAATCTGAAAGTTAGGATATAATTTAACATACAGCAGAAATACCTACAAATAAACTTACAATAAAGAGAAACACACACTATATTTTGATAATACTTGATTGATATACACGAAAGCCATTTAACATATATCTGCTAAATGAAAATGTAAGTAAAATTATAGTTTAATATATGAAGAATAGAATCTAAGTTAAAGAGTTTTAATATAATTTATAATTGCAATAAAATATCAAAGATACAGAAAATAACCAAATCCACTTATATAGATAATATGTTTATTTATAATTATAGATATAATTTTATCTATATAATTACAGATAAAATATTTATATATGATTTATATCTATAATTTATGTTATTTATATACTGTATATACTACATATGCAATTACATGTTATATCTAATTATGATATATATTAATTATATATTAATTATATTTTATCTTTATATATTTACCTATAAATATATGTCATTTATATTAAATAGCAAAATATTCAAAATGTTAAAATGAAATAAGAGGTGAATTTAACAAATATTTTTAATAGCGTATTCATTGAGTACTTAGTGGATGCCAGGCATTGTTTAAATGGACTTAACATGTATTGTTCCATTTCATTCATATGTTAAGTCCACTGAGCTGAGTGCTATTACTATTCCCATTTTGAAGAGGACTCTAAAGCACAGTAACTCAGGCTGTCATTAAGTCTACTCTTAAACATAACTAACCTAACTTAAAATAACATAACTGCCTGGCTAGGGAATGCAAACTTCTCAAGATAATGAGCTATTAAAACCACAAGCACAATAATGTTACAGTATTTCAAAAATAAGTCTTCAATGCAAATTGGTGAATGTCTTCTTAATATGATAGCATTCACATGAGACTATTTAGCGGCACACAACCTTGAACTGTGGATATCTTAAAACAAAACAGTAGAAGAAATTATTGTTAAAAAATAGTTAATAAGGTGAACTGATAGCTATCTATGGCAAAAGAACCCAAGCAAATGTAGAGTCAAAGGAATTAGGTATATTCTTGTGTATTTGTTGTAATATAGGATAGGCTGTATATTAGATATATTCTTGAATCAATGAATTAGGTATATTCTTGTGTATTTGTCATAATATAGGATAGGCTGTGATATAATTATTCTAGCTATAAGTCTGTCTATTGCAAATGAAACAGGAAACCAAAAGAACAATTTAAATGCTAATTATATATATACCCTTCCACCCCCAAATGAAATAAATTAGTGACATTAATTTACTTAAATTACAAAGGACATCCTCTACCCAAAAATATACAGAAAACAATTTGAAACTTTGTATAACACGAAGACATTTGAAATTTGATATCAATCACTTCAGTTAGGCTACTGCATGAACTAGCTTGGTAGTTTTACTTGGATATACAGAATTCTACAATACCGTGTACACACTCCGGACATGCTCCTACACTGGAATAACTGGGACAATTACCCAGGACTACAAAATGCAATCATTTTAAAAATGCAGCTTGAAAAATAACTAGTGGAACTCTTCTGAAAATTATCCCTAAGGTGATTATGATTAGTCTCAAAATGGGGTTCTTTTGGCTTTGGTTCCAAAGCTAAACATAGAAAATGGATAAGAAAGCAAAACATGCTTTATCTTACCTCTTCATTAATATACCAATATAGGGATGCATCCTTGAGGACAAACCAATATTTCTTCCATTTCTGGGAAAAATAACTCTTTGCATCTTTCTTTTTCCAAAGCCAGCCCTCACAGTCACCACGGCCAAGATCTTTGCAAGAAATTCGTCTTTTGCTCTTGCCAGCTATAGGACCTAAAGATAGCGGTGGGTAAAAGTGCTAAATTTTGTACAGGAATAAAGGTAGAAGACCAGTCTACAGATTATAAAAAAATAAGTACTAAACCTTAAACATTCTAATTCTCACATTGTGTCAGAATAGAAAAACAAGAAAATCTTCAGTACCTTTACCACTATACCAGTCACACGACTTTTATCAGAGAAGTGTAATTCCAGTCTCGAAACCTTTCGAGACCATGTGTTGTAAAAGGTACCTTCGGCAGCTCCTGTTGTTATTTCCACAGCACACCAGACTCAGGCAAGAGAGGTTGGGTGAAGGGAAGGGGGAATTACCTCAGGGCAAAGTAAGCAGGTAGGTAAGTGTCACAATCCCTTTTCTTACCTTTGTTTTTCTTCTTTGATTTGTGCTGCAGAGAAGACTGTTGAAATGTCTGAAATCAAAGACAGGGAAGAATGTTATGTCTTGTAGAATTTCGAGAACTTGATGACTCTGAACAGAGAGAGCACTTTCTTTTTTCAAAACCTCAAAATAAATTCGTATTTCTTAACTTTATAATGTCCCTTGAAGCAGGAGAAATTATCTTTGTCCTTATTTTGTGGGCAGGGAAATCAGGGCAGTAAGCAATGGTTAAAAAACTAAGGGCTCTTACGTATGTGTAGTACCACTTTGCTCGTTTTCTAGGGGGTTACTGTGCTTTCTCAGGCAGTAATCTCATTCGATTCTCATAAAAATGTTATGAGGCAGGCAGACAAGTATGACTAAAACTTGTTCCTTTTGATTGCCAAGCCACCACTCCCTACTGATAGTCCTAGGCATTCTCTTTCCGTTCCTAAATATTTCAGCTCTTGGATCAAAATTTTCTTCTCACATCTACCTCTGTCACTGTAATTGGTGAGTGATCATCCTGGAGGGGACATCAGCACCTTTGCTCTGTAGCCCCTCAGCTCCTCTGATTGTAACTTCTTCACTCCTTCACTCCGTCACTACCCACCCACACGACGAAGCTAGGAATTTTAAGCATACTCTAACCACTCCCGTCACAGTCATGGTTTTGAAGAAAATTTTTATTGAGATGATCAATCCGTTGTCCCTACCATCCTTCTGCATCTTTATTTTCCTTCTTCTACTTGGTTCCTAAAGGACATCATGGTCATCTCTTGAAACTTGTTTCCTGTGTCATACTTGCCCAGTTAAACAGCTATCTAAACAACATGTCCACCTGTTTATTACATGCTAAAGACTAGCATAGCTCAGTGTCTTAACATAAAAACTTACAATTGTGCTGACTGGTCTAGCTTTTGATTACTGTCTATAAATCACTGAATCCAGTCAGACAGTCTAATAAGCTAGATTGTTACTGGTGTAATAAGGCTAATTATGTTCATATGATTAGTTAGCTGACAGAGAAGAGAGACAGCATGTGCAATTATAACTCAGAAATACTCCCTCCAAGTGAATTTCAGATTTCTTCTTTACAAGGTATATCTGTGAGGAGCAACTGGATTTTATTTACTAGGTTTTATATAATACTTTTACATTTGGTGACATACTTTCAATTTCCATAATCCCTAGCATCTATACATTGCTAGAATTGTCATGACTTTCTGAACCTACAGAGTTTTCCTCATAACCATGCCATTCTACATAAACAACTCAGTCCCTTGATTTCTCTTCCCCATAGCATATTATAGCTCTGCACTATCGTGATATACTTTCTTTTTTAAAACCTTTGGTCAAATGGTTTTATTCTACTAAGTCTAAGTCTAAGACTAAGGTTTTATTCTACTAAGTCTATTCTACTTAGATAATAACTTTATTATTTTATATATTATTTACATAATTCTTATCAATTTAATATTATGGATGGCTATAAGTCCTAAATATAAGGACCAGATAGTCAGCTGATCCTTCTTATAATTTTGTAACACAGAAATAATCTCCCAAGTGGGAAAGCAATGTTAATATGTAGGTATGTGGGAATGTGTGCATATGTGTAAGACATAGATCCATGGCTACAGAAATTCATAATCAACTTCAGAAAGAAAGCATAAAAGATAAAACTCATTAAGCTGTGTTGATTTTCTTGAGTGCACTTTGCTTCAAAATAATAACTGAAATAATAACTCAGGCTAGTGTGCTTAAGTATAGTTAATTTACATATAGTTATTTCCCCTAAATTGTTTGGCTGTAAAATTACTGATTGGACTTTTTTCCCTTTTGTGTTTGCACAAGTAATCATTACAATTTAACAGTTCATTATTTTTTTAAATGACAAAGATGGGGGTGGTTTGTTTTTAAGAAGCTACATGGCTAACAGCTCAAAGGAACTGAGTTACGTAACAGACATTCTGTGCTTTCCGCAGTCTATTCCTTAGGACCTAGAGGTCTTCTTTATTAAAATCTACACTAAAATATCTCTCCAGGTTTTCTTTTAAACAAGATCATCTTTTCTTTCTCTACAAATATATTCTCATACTGATCATGATTGCAAAGGATAATCAGTGCACATATTGTTGAAACTTGAGAACTCCTAGGCACTCAGCACAGATTTATCCATCAAAGAAGCAAAGCTTTAGATGTCTTTTGTAAATATTATAAATATTACAATGGAACTCTCTTAAGAGACACCATCATTTTTCCAAATCATGAGACATTTTCTAAAATCAGAAAGTTCATTGAATTATGTGCTTTTGAAAGTAGGAGGGAAAACAATGTGCAGAAAGGATTTTATATAGCAGGCCCGAGGCTGCTATTTTAGAAGGGTTTGCTAGTAAGTATAGTTCTCAATTGGCATCTGGGAACTTAGTAAACTGTTTTCTATACTGACATGAAGTTTCCCTAAGTGACAGACTGTTTTTGCCCACCTAGGACAATAAACCCTTGCTTTTCTTTTGGGAGCCTAGAATTTTTATATAGTTGCTACAGAGAGGTACCTGTGTGATCCCTGGATGCTTAGTCTTTAATGCTTCTTTGGGTGGAGACACTATACATCTGACTATATATTTGCTCCTTGGAGGACAGGGCATTTTATGTGATGTGTCACGAGGGGGAGAAAGCATAGGAAGCCTGCACATGAATCTCTCCAGGTCCCTTGGGTGTCTTTTTTCCTTATTGATCCAACTGTAGCTAAGAGTACAATTATATGCTGAGTCTTAAGAGTTCTTTTAGTGAATCACTGAATATGTGGGTGACCACTGGGACCTATGAATCAGAATTGCATTCAAGATTCCTCACCAACTTATATTAGAAATGGTTCATTACTTACACACATAAATAAACTCCTGACAGTGAAGGTTTCCTATGTCATGTCATCAGTGTGACTAAGGGTCCTTAGGGTGTAAATTTATAATCCCAGATAGTCTTTTCAAGTAGAATTTATGGAATTTTGAGTCAGATATTTTCTTTCAGTTTCTAATGACATCATGAAAAATTTAACCAGAGTGAGCATTAACAATATACCCATTACTAAAATGAATAATATAGTAGATCATGTAACATGCTACAACTAATAAAAGCCTGAAATCTTTCTATTTATAATGATGCATTTTTTTTCACCAGAGTGCAAATTTATAATATACATATTTTAAGTTTAGATTCTCCTTCTTCCACATTAACATGCAAGTATATCCTCTGGAAGTTCTTTAACAGCAGTCTATATGGAACGAAATCTTCTTTCACTCAAATAATAGCTTAACTGGGTATAGAATCCTGAGATGGAAAGCATTTCCCTCAGCAATTTGAACGTTTTATTTTCTTTTGGCATATTATTGTTTTTAGACATCAGTAACTACTCTGCGTATGTTTTTAGTTTCTGCAGCTTCTCAAACATTTTTGTCTTCATTCCTAATAATCTGTACTATGATTTTCCTAGGTTATAAATCAATCCTATTTAGCATTAATTGTGTTGTATTGAAGAAATTATTTAATTCTGAAAGTTGTCTGGGATTATCTCTCCAAATGGTTTTCTTTACTTGTCCCTCTTTTTATTCTGTCTATAGATATATATGTTGGTACCTCAATTTATCATTCATGTATCTTTCATATTTTTATCCTTTCTAGTTTATGCAATTTTTGCCCTCCCCTCTGTGATGCTTTTTAGTGGGTAAATTCATTCTGTCTTTCATAAAATTTAGTCTATCACTATTTATTCCACTGACTATTTTACATATGCAGGAGGACTATTTGGTATCGGTTCTTTTGAATAGACATTGTTCTTAATCATTCTTTTCTTACATAAAAATTTATTTTAAGGGATTTTGCGGAGTTCCTATAATTTTGATTCTTTAAGGAAAGGATCATCATTATACAAGCTATAACTCTGGTAAGTGGTTATATCTTTATTTCCCTAGTCAGAAGTGAGGATGCTTTGCTTGCTTTCCCAGTTGGTTCCACCCAGTAAGTCAATCTTCAGTTTCTCAATAGCTGCAGCTTATTTTCTCTCTGATATTCATTAGAGTACACTCCCAGATAACTCTATTTCTTTCTGGACTCAGAGCCTACTAGATATGTGGCTTCAGTTCCCATTTATCATTGAGTAATTTTGTCTTTTCTTCTGGTCCTTGGTAACTAGATTTTGTTTTTGATCATAATCACTTTTTTCTGTATTTGGATTAGGGAGTATGTATTATGTGTCTATGTGTAAGAGACAGACTCTGTGTATGTGAATCTAAAACATAAGCTTATAATGCTTAATGTCTACCAGAAATAAACTTCTTTTGTAAGCATATATACAGGTCAAATTCCTTAAAAACCATATTGTTACCTTATTCCTAAGACATCATTCAATAATTTTTTTTTAATGTCACGACTAGCACTTTCTGTTTATTCACATAGATGTAAGCATCTATGTGAAAGTTCTTTGAATGCTGTCTCCAGGAATGGCTTACAAACTCTATCTAGCCTTTTGCAATGTAGGAATTCTTAGTACTGGCCAGCATTTTTTTTTGCTGAGATACATCTCCTGTAGGCTGTCTACAGACTTACAAATTTGGGTTTATGATAGCTTCCACCTATCAGTCAAATCTGCTGCTCTCCTAGTCTTCTATATCTTCATAAATGGCAATCCCTTTTGCCCTCACAGTGGCTCATATCCATAATTTTGGAGTCAACTTTACTCTCTTTTTTCCCTTTTATATCACAAAGTCAATACACCAGCAAGTTCTATTAGCTCTGTTCAAAATATGTTTACAATATGACCTCTCTTAACTCTACTACTGGTATCCTGGTCTAAGCCAATATCATCCCTCATCTGAATTGTTGAAACATCTCCTTATTTTTTTCCCCACCTCTGCTCTTACCCCCCCTCTACAAGAGACAGAATGGTCCTGTTAAAATACAATCTGAAGCATGTCTTTGTTAAACACAGATTTCTCCAATGGACCCAATTCCAAACAAATGGTCCCAATCCTTTCCTTGATCTTGAAGGTCCTGTATAAACTGGTTATGGTTACTTTTGCTCTAGCCACACTTGCTAATCCTAGATCTTACCATACTGAGTTCCATCTCAGGGTCTTTGTCCTTGATATTTCCTCTGTCTAACAGCTATTGTTGAGGCTCACTTCCTTATCTCCTTCAGGTCATTACTTAAGTGTTTCCTTATTAGTAAATTCTTCTCAGGCTTCTCTATCTAAAGTTGTTTTACTCATTGCCTTCAATACTTCCTGCTTTCGTTTCCTGTTTTATTTTTCTCCTTAACATTTGGCATTCTCTAAAGTACTTGTATTTCACGGTTATTATCTGCATTTCCGGCAAATATAAATTCGATGAAAGAAGGAAAATTCTGCCTATTTCATGCACTGTTTACTCTCTGTCTGGAACAGGGATGAGCACAGAGGAGATGCTCAATAAGGTTAAGCAAATCAAAGTTGAGCAAACCATCAGCAGAGTCTCAGTTAACCGATTGTTTTAACCTGAAGAAGTTCTTCAGCAGGAAAATTACCAAGCCAGATGTCTTCTCTCCAGAATCTATGTAAAGTACATTGTGAAAAATTCTGTTCTTTAGTGAGCCATTTTGTTTGATAAAAAAATGTCTTTTAACCCAATCTTTAGCATTACTTGCACTGAAGATTTTCTTTGTGCACTTAACATTTTAAATTTGAATTCAAGATGTAGCTGGCAAAAGTACACTAAATCTATGTCAAAAGATATTTATGCAAATAATTATATGATAAATTATGAATGACTGTGTTGAAATCATAATTCTATCCGTAAAAATAGAATGTACAAAAATAAAAGGCCATTATGAAAGTATTGTTGATCCTCTTCTTAACCATGGTGATGCATGCAACAGTATTCTGTTTGGCTATAAAAGATCCCTTTTTCAGACATTTGCCTGAAAAGACCATTTGTCTTTCATTTTGTCCACAGATGTTCTGTTCAAGCTTAATTCCCCCCTCTTCTGTATGAGGAAGTATGGGGGAGGGTAATTTGGGTCATTCTTATCCTGAAACTTTCAGAAGCACTTATTTTAATTGTGGAAGAAAATGACAGTTTCTGTGTTAAATTTTGAAAGCTCAGCTACTATTAAATTCTTCTCAAGTTGCAAATTGCCACACTTATGGAAAAATTTGCAATCAAAATACTCTCTTGTTGCAATATAGCAACTTCCTCTTACTGTAATTTTCTGCAAAGTGCCAAAATTTCTTCAGTGACTAGTCAAACCAATAGCTTATTTTTTTTATACATAAGAAAAGAAAATGCTTAGCAATTTGAAACACTTGGAGTAAGTGATAGCTACTTCCCCGTGCTTAATTGTTTAATAAACAGATAAACAAAAGCCTTTGACTTTTAAATATTTCACAAAGAAATGTATTTTACTGTTGAATTACTGTATGTAGGCAGAAAAAACATTTAAATATAAGCAAGGGAGGTAAGATGCTAATGGGACTAAATACTAAAGCAAGAAGTCTTCTATTTACAAGAAACAACACCACCAAATTTGCACTTGGTAGCCTAGTCCATTTTGATGCAGGAAAGAAAAACTCTGGAGCTGAGTCAGGGGACACAGTGGCTCTTACAGTACAGGGGATGAGGTTGTTCTCGGTTCCCTCAGCAAAGTTAACCCGATTTTTTATTGACAAAAATGGCTTTACTCTCACTAAAAAAGAAGCATACTTTACAAAATAGTATGTGTGCCAGTAAATTTGCAGTTAAATAAGAATATAAAGGCAGTAAGTGGAAGGAATCTAGAGGAGGTCAGTCAAACTCATTAGATTAAGCAGAGTTGATGTTTCATCAAAAGAGAATGATACATATCGTATTCTGAAGGAAGGAGGTGACTGGATATTATACAGGGTCTTATAGGTGATTCGCCTTTTTCGAAAGGGTAGTACGGTAGAAGGGGGGTGATGAGTGATGAGTTTTCGGGGTGGGAGCTGCGGGCTGAACGGGTCAGGACTCATTCAGTGAATTAAGAAAACATCATTTTACTCTTATCTGTCTTCAGAACACTGAAGAGGGAATGGCATGATTGACCTCCAGTGGGCAGCAGTGTTGCAATTCCTCAATTTCCTCAATTCCTATTAACCCTAAGTGACAATGATGTTCCTTAAGAGATAACAGCAAGTTAATGAGTGAATCCCCTGCCCCCAGGTATTCCCACAGGAACTAATGTTTTACCTAATCTGATTTTGCCTAAGCCACTTATTCCTCTTGTTTGATTAGTTGTAAACCCTATAAATAAGACTTGTAGGATGCCATAAACTGGCTGGATGGTGCACACTTCCAGTCAGTCCCAGCCTCTTTGGCTGAGTCAATCTCATTGTCCTTCCTCATTCTTGGCGGCCCATCTCTTTACAGGTAACAAGAATCAGTACTCGGGAAACAGGAACTGTCAACCTTAGATCATAATAATTACCATTTATTGAGGGCTTGTGTGTCAGGCACACTATTAGGCACTTTGATATCAGTGATCAATCTTAGTGCTTACAATATATCTATAAAGTGGTCATCATTAACACCATTTAAAAGAAAATGGAAAAAGAATGAATAAACAGCTAGCTCTGGATCACACAGGTAGTGGCAGAATCAAAGTCCATACCAGGGGCTATCAATCCTACAACCCTTTCTAGTCACTGTACTATACCGCCTCCCAACCAAGTATTCCATAGTCACAGTGGCCATGTGGAGAAGTTGCCTCTTGCACAAAGCATACATCTATGAAAACCTCTCATAATGTCATGTAAACACATGGTTTTATGGGCAAAGGATAACACTTATATGAATGGAGATAATTCAAAGCAGTAACATCAATCCCTAATTTTTATTGTTACTGTTTTTATTTGAATTAGCAAGTTATATTTTGAATGTACAAAAGGTTTTCAGTATTTTGGGGGGGGGACAGGGGGCAACCATGACTCAAGGAATGATAGTATCTTCATGAGAGGAAAGCTCATGGTAGCATTTATTTTTTAATAATCAAATTATTTATTTATCTATAAATTTCACATGTTTGTAATCCCCATAGCATTTGAATTTTCTTTTTGTTTTCAATTTTTAACAGTTTTATCGAGGTACACTTGATATAAAGTAAATTACTGGATACATCTGACATGCAAATGTACTCATAAAGCCATCACCCCCCCCACACACACACTTTCACCTGTCACCCCATATTTCTCATCCCCTTTGTAATCTTCTTCAAAACATTTTAATTTTTCAGTGAGATAGAAACTAAGGCACAGAAAGGCAGCGAGGATCCACCAAGGTAGACAAGAATGGGACTGCAATCCCATTTTATTCCAAACCTGAGAACAGTTTAAACTGATCTCAGTACGATGACAAACCCTATACCAACACTGAGGAGGAAATCAGTGATCCAAATAAGGCAAGTCTGCCTCTCCATGAAGCTTTTACACAGGAGAAATCTCCTGGAGCTGATTCATCATGTTATGTAATTTTTCACCTGATACACTGCTGATTATTATGCAATTCCTTCAAATTACTTGGTTCACTTTCTCAAGATGTGGTTTTTGCTGCTTTAAATTCTAGGAAGGCAGAAACCATCTGCTTAGCTTACCACTCTATAGTCAGCTCCTAGCACAGGGTCTGCCATACAATCATCTGTTGAAAGTAGGACTCAGTTGCTAATCACTTCTGCTTGGGGGATAGTGAGTTGTATTTTTGGCATTGCGTATATGAACTATTAACACATTCTGTCCACTCTCCCTTTTCACCACTTTCACTTTTGTACCACTATCATCTCTCACTTCAATCAACCAGATCCTACCTTATTCTCATGTTTCCATAGTTATTCCAGTCCTTCCAATCTTTTTCAAAACACCAGTTGGAACAATACACTTTGAAGGTTTATGTTTCATTAAGAAATGTAGCAAAATTAGTTGGAATCAGGAGACCTGACTTCTGGTTCTCTGTATTCCATTTCTATGACTGTGGTCAAGACTGATCTACTCTTACCTCTATTTCCTCATCTGCAGGATCAGTTATCTAGACCTTAGAATATGTCATAGAGCACTAATTTTACAGGATGCTGACTTAAAAATGAGGGGGAAAATGGCTTATCAGTCACCAAAGTACATAGAATTATTGGTGTTTTACAGTTTATGGGTGCATGTAATCAGAGCCACTCTGAACACTTACCACCAGAGTATTCATTTATAGGTACCGAGTTTATGCTTTAGCTCCAACATCGATGGAAATAACTTATTGGTCATATTAGGTAACAGCCATTTTGGGGTGCCTGAGAATTAGCCTGGTTTTTGCACACAAGACAGAGGCAGAAAGTTCCAATAGGTGAAAAGTAATATTTGGGCAACTCTTGTTCCTGACACTTCTACTTGACAAACTGTTGGTATCTGTATGTCAGAGAAACCATGGTTTGTCCATGGTTTGTGAAAAAGACAAGTTTATGGCAAGAAAAAATTTAAGGAACCAGATTTGCTTCATGAAGGTACTGAATGATATCGAAAATAAACTGAATGTAAAAGAAAATAGAGAAATGAATAATATAGAATCACCTCTCCTGAAGAATGTATGAAAACTAAGAATCTCATATGAAGCCATTGTATATGGCAAGATAATCTTGTCAGTAGTGATATGACTGAATCATAATTATTGAAAAAAATTCTGGTTATTAACATAATGTCTTTTAAAAATCTGAAATGAAATAGCTTTTCTTTGGCTACCTTTATTTTTGACATGTTGCTGATGTATTATATGTGTTTTCTCCTAATGGAAACCTTGCCATGCCATTTGAAGAATGCTAGTCATTGTCTAAATACCTTTATTTATGGCTAAGTGTATGTTTCTTGAAGCTCCTATTCTGAGATTTTTGCTCTTAGAGAATAGATTGATTCTTTAAAACAACTAATTCGAATGTTTCCATATCTGCTAGCTTTGTGGCAGTTTTCTTGATCCAGAGATGTTTTTCTTCATAGAAAATTATGATTTCTTAAAGGATAGAAAAGTTAAGTTTAGAAAGCTTTAAAAGTCACCCTATGCAACCCATTTTATAATCAATAGTTGGAAAAGATAAATCATGCTCTTCCTTATTTTCCATACTGAACCATCTAGCAAGACATGATTTTAAGACTAAAAAAGCATTTTGGTTTTATGTAACAGAAGGGAAGAAAGCACTTGACAGGAATTTTTTTAATTCTTTGTTTGCAGCAAGAATCAAATCATCATTATGGTGTCAATTTAGCTGGCATTTTCCACAGACCTCTCTGCAGTGCTATGCTCATCTTGTAAATGAGAAAACTGAGTAAGAGGAAGAAAGCAATTTATGCAAGATCAGATATGAAAAATTAGATTTCTGTAGGCCTGATGTTTACTGCCACTTCAAAACTGGTTGCCTCACAGGCACCTAGATGAGGTTTGTATTGTTCTCATCCCATGGTATGGAGATTTTGGTAGTATGGTTAGAGGAAAACCAACAATGTTTGTGTACTATTACAGTGTTAGAGACTCTATCAGATACTTATATACAGTCATCAGAGGGAACTAAAGCTTTCCCCCCAGTATAGAAATATGTATGTATGTGTAAAGATACACAGGAGTAGAAAATAAAATCTTCAAAAATATTTTATGGCAAATGTAGTAGATTTCATATAACCAGTTATTATCATAGCCATCTGTTAAAACTGAGGACATAATGCTAAAATGGAACAGAGTAAGAGGGAGTGAATGATGGGCTAAGACAACATGGTGTAGGTATTCTTCCTCAAAGAGAAAAAGTGAAGAACTTTTAAAGGAATTGTCTAATGTGTCCTAATAAGTAGAAAGCTCTCGAGTAAACCAGACATTTCATCCTAATTATTTCTGATATTAGTAAATCAAACAGCTTTGTTTTATTTTCCAACATATGCTTTGGGAAACTAAATTATGTAGGTTGAAGGGATGATACCTTTATAGAAGTTGAGCTATATTCTGGAGTTCACTCTAGATTACTGACAGTAATTTTTTTTTCTCAAACAGTGATCCTTATACACACTGTTGTCAGAGAAACTTCAAAGCAGGTTTCAACTGGTAGGCACTTTCAGTACCCACAGGAAAGCAAACCTCACTGTGGTAGTTTCCTACTGTGTCAGCTGCAGCAATGTATCTCATAATTCTGTTCCCTGTGTCGTCCTAGTTATGATTGGTCACAGTTGCGTGAGTTTTGGAGAACACAAGTGACGTAGCAGCTTCTGCGTTCTGAAGGTAAGCAGTGGGTGTCAGTGACTGCTATGACTCACACACATTGTCTCTTTTCTGTCTGCCTTGTTTGTATGGGTCCACAATCAGGCCGACAGTTCCTTCAGTTCCTCTAAGTCTTGGACCAGGAGCCTGTGAATCTCCATGGGGAAGGACTGAACTTTGTTGCTAAAGAGGGAGAAAGAGTTCTTGTTTGTATTCATAGGTTCTAGTTAGTTTAAAGTTTTCCTGTTACATCCAAACTTTCTTCACAACTGCTGTCTCTGCTGAGGTGTTTTCATCAGCTCCTCAACTGAGGAAGATCTAGTTCTTTCTTCCATGTTATTCAGAGCTTTCTATTTCCATGACTGAAATCTAGCTGTTATACTCATTAACACACTAAAGGAAATGTGTATTTTAGAACTAGAAGACTTTCTATTTGCTCACCAGGAAGTAAATTCCCTTTCATATAAGTGAATTCATTCCTTTTTAATAAGGAGTTAAGAATAATTACTGTATGCCCAGCACAATACAAGAATTTTTTATAGACAATAAAGGAATTAACTATGAAATAAATGAGTCAGGTAAGTATTATTATCCTCTTTTTAATGATGAGAAACAGATTTAGAAATGTGTTTAAATTCACATATGAAACTTATGTTCCATAATACATCACTATTCTTGGCCATCTGAATTTTAGAAAACTCAGTTTTCTTCTTTAATGTTGAGGTCTTTTACCTGGAGACAATTAGATAAAAGAACCTTTGTCTCCTGAGACTATGAGGATTTATGAAGACAATAAAACAAACAACCCCGGGACAAGAGAAGTTAACTTTTCCTGTTTCCTATGGCAAGAAAGTTATCAGTTACTCTGAAATTCTTTTCCTATAAAGAACAGGGATAGAAACACTCATGTGGTTGCCAGCATTCCAGACTGTTTTGGGTTCAAATCTATTAGGATCTTGTTCTGGCTCAGTGAGGGACTTGTAGAGATGTTACAAAACAGATTTAATAATATCATTTGAATCTGAGACTCTACACTGAGTGCACATGATTTGGTATACTACCAGTTGCTGTCTGAGTCAAAAGTCAATGAAAAGTTCATGAAGGCTGCAAACAATTTAACAATGTTCTTGGAAAAGTTACCTTCATGAGACCAGAATCTAATAGATTTCCATAACTGGGTTTTATACTTCATTTTCACACAAGATCTAGGCCAAGACACCCAGACATGTAGGAATCTTTGGATTCCTCTTAGTAACTATATATATAAAACAAATCATTGGGCTTATAGTTTTGTGGAACTAGAGGATAGTGGAACCATCAAGGGGGTGATATTTAAGATCTGAGTGAAGAACATAATTGGGTACAAGCTGTGGTATTTCAATCTGAAGAGGTTCTATAGAGTTCCAGGTATAATTTACCTGGAGTTTTATTAAACTTGAGATGCTTAAGTGAATTATGGTGGTGGGGTAATGATGTGGGTAGAGTGATTCTGGGAACAAAAAAGGCCCCTTTTCTGTAACATTTGAGAATGTTTCCCAGGCTATAAAGTTGGGAAACAGAGGTCTCCAACATGAAAGTGAATGGAGCTTCTTTAACCTCTCTAATCAGGGCACATAAGTCCCCAAATAATTTGTAATTATTCACTTTACTAACCAAGTCAAGGGCCTCTCATAAGAATTTATGCTTTATCTTTTCAAAGGCAACAAGCAATTTGTAATGAGAGTTAAATTTTAGAAATCTAATGAATTCTTTAATTCAATTTTTCTGTGTCCCATTTTATATTATCCAGATTTTATTTTGCTTCCTCCCAAGCCATTAACAACTACCAGAATATAATTCACATTTGTTCAAACATGAAACCAAAAAGAACTGATTTCAGTTGGTCAATCATCTGTTTTACACAAAACAGATATCTCTCTCAAGGGTAACGGTATGTTGTTAGTGTAGCTTTTCATTTTGTTGCATGTTCACTTTATTATACCTCCTTGATGAAACAAAAAAACTTTTCAAACATTTAAGCAATATTTGTATAATTAATATAATTTATGAACTTAATCATATTAAATCACAAGCTCGCTATATAAAATGTTCTACAAGCTGCCAACACTTTCAAAGCACCAGAGAATATATCAATTCAAATTTAATAGATTATTTCTGCATTCAACCAATACAAAATCATTGGCTATAGGTGTGGTTCTTTTCTGTCTATACTGATTTTTGAAAGTTTTTAAATGACTAAAAATTGGCCGGGCACGGTGGCTCGTGCTTGTAAGCTTCAGCCTATGAAGTGGCCGGGGCTAGGGATCGCGGTTTGAGTCCCGCCTGGGGCCCATAGCGAGACCTAGTTCTAAAAAAAATAGCTGGGTGTGGTGGTGCATGCCTGTAATCCCAGCTACCTGGGAAGCTGAGGCTGGGGATTGCTTGAGTCTGTGGTACACCGGGCAATGAGAGCCTGCGGTTCCATGGGCAAAAATAGCAAGACCCAGTCTCAAAAAAAAATGACTAAAATTTTTTTATGTCTTATTGATACATACTGATATATATATATAAACATATATATTATACCATTGCACACCCCAAAGTTCTCCCATTACCATGGTCACCCAATTAATTCATTTTCTTAGTAATAGTTAAAGGGCCATTTTTCTGAAAACCTTGACAATAAGAATCGTCAACATTTGTATATGTGCATTGAGAGTATAACTATTGTTGGTTGAGTGGTTCTTTAAAAATATGAAATTAAGAGTATTCAGTAATTATTTTATGATTATTGAATCTGCAACCCTTTAGAATCATTTAGGAGTTTGCTAGTTGGCAGTATCTAGTCATCAGTAAAAATGAAAGTATGTGAAACTACATCATTTGCCCTTAAGAATCAAAGGAAGGACTGCCATGTCTGGATCAAGCTTCAGTCACCAGGAACACTGCCAAAGACCATCCGCACTTTAAGAGTCACTGCTCTAGGGAAGTAGCCCAATGGGAAATACTTTCCACAGTCCAGGCTTTAAGTAGGGCATTGCCAGCGTTACTCACTTTGTCATTAACACCCTGGGAAGAATCAAGCCATCCGCAGAAATCAGTGGATACATACCAATATGGAAAAGTATTTTTTTTCAATAATGACTTTTATTATTGCATCTTAAAGATGTATTACAATCTCAAGCCCGGGAAAGCAGTATTTATAATAGATAGCTCACATGCCTGCCTGTATCCTGGTGAGGAGACACATCACAGGACACTAAACTATGGTCAATTTCTGAGGGAGTAAAGCCAAAATCGGGAGAAAGTCATCTTGTAAACAAATGTTAGCTCAGAGATGGCTTTTATTCCATGAAAATTAACTGGTCTTTTATTTCACTTACATTGATCCTGAAACAATGCAGTTATGTCAGACAGCTATTAGACAAATCAAACTTTATGAATTCAGATAAATTTAATTATAGATGTTTATATGCTCACAATACAGCATATTTTTAATATCTGTGATAATAATAGGAGTTTTCTGTAACAGACAGTAAGATCCTAATGAGCAGAAATGATTTTATTCATCTAAAATGTGTATTTTGGAGTCAGACTGCTTAATAGCATATTTCAGCTCATATTTTCTAGCACTATAGAAGTGAGTAAAGAAGACTCTATTTCAAGTCTGCAGAATGATAAAAAATGCTCTAGGTTATTTTACAGATTCAACAAGGTACCGTATATGCTCTTAGCATAGGGACGTAGTAATGAGTAAACATTAGCTTTTATTAGTAAAATGGCAGCAATATTATTCCTAATTTTTGTGTATTCCACAAAATTCGCGTTGGGCCTTACACATGGTTGACACTTCTAGAATTGCTGTTGAGTCACCTACGTTTTTTTGAGGGACAATATAGTGTGCTAAGAGACAGACTGCCGATGATCAAATCCAGCTCCATCAATTATTATTTCATCTGCATAACTCAATTTCCTAAACTGTAAAATGGGGATAACATCAGCATTTCTTTCTAGAGTTGTTATGAGGATTAAGTAAGCTAAAACAGAAAATGACTTAACCTAGTATTTGTTTCATAAAAAACAATAATAAGTCTTTTAACGGCTCTCTTCCTCCAGGAGCTTTATCAAAAATCCCCTCCCAAGTTGAAGAGTGGCTAAAAGTACTTCGCAGAAAAAAATAACAACTAAATGTTTGCAATTATATCCTTAACAAGATAAGTCACACAAATATCAGAATGTTATGAAAGGAATTATCCAGATTTTTGAACACCTACTCAAAACCTGTTTTAAATAAATCATCTAAAAATCACATGATTCAGTTTATGAGAATATACCTGCATGCTGCCTGGCTTCACAATCAAATTCTACTTGCTTTGGCATCTCAGCATGCAGGCTGAAAATAAATAATTATTTTGCTTGTGAATTTAGAAGAGCAACTTAAATGTGAGAGCAGGTTGTCAAATGTATAGCATGGAGGGGAAAAAAGTCCTGCATCTGACTATTCTTTTTCCAAAGGCTTTTATTTGAACCTCTCTCTCTCTCTCTCTCTCTCTCTCTCTCACATGCACACACACAGACTAGTCTGCCTTGCTTTAGGGTCAGAGGAGGACTTTGACAGTTAACAGCTCCCACATTTTCAGACAGATAATCAGTGAATAGGTAAAATAAAATTATACTCTTTAACAATACCATAATCTGCAGGCTGACAGGCGCATGGCTACCGCTGTAAGGAGATGGCAATGACAGAGAACAGGCAAGAACCAGCTGGAGTTGAAGCTGTGCAGTGGAGCGGAGGAGGTGGGGGAAGGGAGCTATTCCTGTGGCACTGGGGGCACCTGTGGAGCAGAAGAGTTGGGTCGATCACCCTAATTAAGGTGCAGACTGGACCTGGCTTGACAGGGAACAGCATGGTGTGCTAAGTTACTAGGTACTCTGCTCCCTATTTTCTCTAGTGGGTGAGTGGCCCGGGAGAGGATCCACATGGCCTGCTGTCTGTAGCAGTACACCAACCAGCAGCTCCTCTGAGGTGTGACTGTGGAGGGGCAGGTTTCAGTTGTTGAAATGGAACGGAATGTTAGGTCACTAAAAACAAGAATTTAGTAACATGGACTAGACAAATGTGGCAGAAGCTACTAAGAGCTCCTAGATATTCAGCATGCTAAGCACATGGGGCACTGAGCCTATGGTGAATGGTCCTGGCAACTCCCATAATGAATATACTCCGCCTGACTTGTTTGTGCCAAGCAAGGTTGGTCCAGGACAAGGAGGTGGCACTATCTGCAGTCTGAGAACATCAACCAAGAGGTCCTGAGAAAGGCACTGAAGTTCCTGTCACATTCACGTATTCATTCATCGATGGCACTTTTGTGGAGCACCGATAAGGCAGTACAGCTCTACAAGGGGATGAAATATAGTACCGAACAGAATGGGATGTTATCCATGACAGAAAAGGATGTACTGGGGAGAAGATATTAGGCAGATAATCACACAGATAAACACATAACACACATCCTAAGAAAGGCTCTGATGAAAATGCACAAGGTGCTAAGAGTATAATAAGAGAAACCGATTTACTTTAGGAGATAGCAGTGAGGGAGGTAGCTCTGCAATCAGGTTTGGATAGGAATCAGCTTAGGGGAAAGAAGAGGTTGAAGCATTCTCAGTGGAGAGAGCATGGGGGGGTGTGTGGGAAGAGGTGGCAAAGACAGGTGGAAAAACCAGGGTAGTTACACATGGTGAATAAATTCCTTTTAAATAATTTTAAAGGGAAAAAAACTGGAACAACAATATATGGAATTAATAAAAATGGTGTATTTTACAGTCCAGTAGATTTATAAATCTTCTTTATTATTATGACCACATTCTTGCTGTAATTATTAAGAGAAATGAGTGAAACACCGAAGCCAAACTGTATTCGCCTAGCTTTGTGTACATTTACTGGGATGGTTTCAAAATTAGACGAATGGGGATGATAATCTAGACCTATTTATAAGAACACCACACACACACACACACACACACACAGAGACACGCACACACTCTTTAATAAACTGCTTCAAAGTATTTAATGCGGATATGTTCTTGCTATTATTAAAATCAACTAAATTTTCTCTACATTTGAACTTCGAGCACACATTGGCTAGCATTTCAGCAGAGAGAGCAGCCTATGAAAGTCAGTCCTCAATCTTCTACCTAAGTCCTGTGCCATTACACAGGTGGACCATGCAAAGGAAGTTACCAGCACCCATCATGCACTCTGGAGCTGAGTTCCTTCTCACTGTACACCTGAGAACAGCATTTTGAGTTACTTTGGGACAGCTTTCTTAGATCTTTCCTAGCTTGTACACCTTGATGGCGTTCTACCTTCTACAGCAACGACACCATGATTTTTTTTTTATACCGAGCCTACAGGGCAGTTGTTCAAATTACTTAAAAAAATCATAGTTCACATCTTTCATGGACTACTAAAATGCAACTATAGTTCTACTGGCACAATAATAAGCTCCCTTTTAACCGCAATGACATAAAATGGGCTGGTTGGGTGGATGTCCTAACTAACAAGATTCGTAGCCTCTACACCATCACTGTCCGAAATTCTCATCGTGCCTCTGGCCTGGGCTTAATGTCCCTGCATCTGGCCTCCTTGCTCTCCACTGATGCTCTGCACTAGTGCGATCCTAAATGCTAATCTCATCTTGTAAGTTCCCAAGTCAAAAGCCATCAACCGCTCTTGTCACGCTAGGACCGAGCCTATGTACTTTACCGTAGAATCCCTGAATGACCTCTTGAAGCCCATCTACTGCTGCCCTTTTTCACCTGCTGTCTCTCAATTTTGAATGAAACAACAATTCTGAGCTGCATGACGTTACTGGAACATGCCACAGTCTCACACAGTTGTGACCCATTTTCATGTACACCCCCCCACCCCCCAGAGAACTGCTACTCACTCTTTACCCCAGTGCTCCCCATTCTGAAGTCTGGTCTCACTTTCTCATGACACTAACACCCTCCTTTTCTTAGATTCCTCCTTCTGTTTCTTGCACCCATATACTACACAAGCTAAATTATACTGGAACTCAGCATTCTTCTCCCCAAATAATGGTGTTCTTCCCATTTTTTTCTAAATCAAGCACCATCCTCCATGCATATAGTATATAGTACATGTTAACTTTTCAATAAAATCATGACTATATTAAAAATCCCATTTATTTTTTCTTTTCTTTTAATTGATTACACACACATATCCAGTTCACAACATTATATTTATAAATTCTATTTTTAATGCTGAATGCTACAGTTACCGTTTTACTACGTTTACTTTTGACTTTTACTATGTTTATCACACTGATCATTGATCAGCTTATTATTATTCCCCATCAATTCTGTGCCTATTAAGCTATTTCATTAAAATTCTACCCTGCTGCAACATATGAACTCACTGAATATTAAAGTCATTGAAGTGAGCAATATGTCAATAAGTCATCATGATTTTTAAGAGCGCAAACTCTAAAATTAAGATCTTTTGCAAAAATCTGGTAATGAGGTAGCAATAATCATCTGGAATTTATCCCAAATACTTATTTGCTGGTCTCCAAGGAAAAGCTGATGTCCAGAGTGTTTGAAACTTTACTTACATGGTACAGCGTGGTTTCCGGCACAGGTGTGCCCATGATGTCTTGTCTCAGAGCATCCATTTGCAAACTAGGTAGCAAGGAATAGTGAGTTGGGCTATTACTCTTGTCACCCTTCTTTTTTGACTTCTTCCCTGTGTCTTTTTTGCTGTTTCTCTGAAACATGTATTCTTCTTGAGCAATTTTTTCATTGCTCATGTATCGGAGCAGAGAGTTTTCTATATAAAGAGAGATAAATATACCAATGTAAATATGCAAGTACTCCAAAGCTGCCATTCTTCCTTAATGGTGCTATTTACATCTAGTCAGAAGGTAACCATTTATCAAATATCTATATAGTTAAAGTATAGAGGCTCTTAATTATTTGGGAGAATAGGGCAATAAGAAATAAGTAGATCAATTTTCTAGGTTTCATGCCTGGACCAACTATATCAGAATCAGCTGCAGAACTTGACAAAGAAGTTCTGGGTATGTGGCTCATGAAACTTTTAATATGCTTCCCAAGAGGGAATCTGCTAAAATGTGATGACAAACACGTACTTAAGGCAGGTTAGGGTAGCATCCTTGGAGGAGTCTGAGTACACATAATGAACCACTAGTCAGGGACCTCAGTTCATAAAGTCTATGCTTAAACAGCTAACCAGTACGTCGTGCTTCACAAGGCTTCCACCCTTCCCCAAGATGTCACCATCATATGAAGTCTCACAAGAGTGACTTGTCGATGGCATATGATAAGCATGTCCTTTCTACTTTTTTTCTTTACTAATTTTATAAAACAAATGAGGCTAGAAAGTGAAGTTTGGAGAATGGAATGAATACACAGATGTGAAGGAATCTGTCAATGTTCCTGTATTTACCAAGGTTTCCAGAAATGCTCATTCTATAAAACAAGTGTTAAGAAGACTAATGAAGCAGAAACTCATGCTTGCTTAGCCCTGCATGGTCTGTGTAGCAATAGTGAAATAAATTCTGTACACTGGCTAGAAGAACAGGAAAATGGGGGTAGACATATTATGAGGGAAGCTTAGTGACCTTAAGTTCTATGCAGTATTTTGCTTTGTTTTCGGTTTGCTTTATTGTTATCTACGACCTTATGGCTCTCTGGTTTGGAAAGTGGAGGCAGCATCCAGACTGACTGGGCCCACCATATTCACATTTGAACAAACCCCATTTGGTAGTAAGACTTTCAGTTGCTCTCTTTGGCTCACCTCAATAGCAAGATAAGTGAACATAAACACTTACTTTTGGTAGATACGTCAAGTGTAGCCCACCCCCAAGTAAGAAGATAACCCTGAACAGCAAACAAAAGAGAAATAAAAGCAAAGCAGTTTTTTTTTTCCATTTCTCTATGGTTTACATTAGAGTCACTGGCCCAGTGTCCATTAGCTTTTACCCATGTTTCACTGTGATAAGGTTGTACACAACAGTAGTGAGGATGCATTGTGGACCAATGAGGACTGATCACAAACTATTCCTATTTACTGACCTGAATTCATTATGCAGTTTCACACTTCTGACCTTGTTTTCCAAATATTACTTTTGAATAACAATCAGATATTCCTTTTGACACTTATCTACCCCAAATCCTTTAGGAGACAGAGAAGATATCTATTTATCTATGTAATAACAGATCAAGAGAGTCAAACATTCGTCTGAGTTGGTTTGTATGTATCATAAAGTCAATGAAAGAATGAAAAATTTTCCACTGAAGCTATAACATCCTATTTAAAGAACATTTCAATTTGCTTTTTCTGTTTCAACAGCCCAGCCTACACTGAAATTCTAGAACACTTACCTCTTCTACTATCTCTCTTCATCTTATTTGGATCTTCATAGTCCCCCACCCAATTATATTCCACTGGCATAGATATAGGTCGTAGCTTGCCTAAACACAGAGAACAAAATTCACATCACATTGTTTTTCTTCCCCATGTCTGCTCAAACTTATACTGATTTTTAGCCACAGTCTGCAAAACACACTCACTCATATGCAACATTATGGTTGGCATTTGTGTAGATGAAAAATATGTGTGTTTTGAGCCAGAAGGTGAAACTGCCTGTGGCAACTCGCCAGATAATAATGCAAACTTCAGGTACTTTTTATATGTCATAAAGAATAGCCTAGGTTTGCTTTCTTAGAAGTCCCAGACTGTCAGTGTGATCCTGTACTAGAGGATCATTACTTTGGTGATTTCACTTCGTTTTCAGTAACTGAATCTCTAGCTTATGTCCCAATGCCCAACTGTCTAGATGGTGACAGTCAATCTCTAAATGGTTGCCTCAGTGTTGGATCTGCAGTGCCAGGACATGAACTCCTTTTTCGGGTTGAAAAACAGCCATGCTAACTTCTCCTCTTGACCACCTCTTAATTTCTATCACTGTACATTTTGGATGCAAATGTACATGTCTCAGCAATATGGTTAGCTTCTCTTTCATAGTCTACACTGTCTCTGCCCCAAGCAGCTCTTCTGCTACAACAAACATGTCTAGTTCCAGATTCGAGTATCACTGCTTCAGCCTGTCCCATTTCCTATCTTTCTGTCCCAATTCCCTTTCTGACTGTATTGCTATGAAACAGCATTTTCCTACAGCAAGCAGAACTCATGGCATAGACATCAAGGTTAACTTTTGGGTAAGGCTACAATGAAGTATTTTTGATCAACTTGGAATTCCTGAAGCACAGAACAGCCAAAGGAAACCATACAAAAGCTTATAGATGATACAGGCATACCTTGTTTTATTGTGCTTCATAGATAGATACCGAGGTGTTTTTGGTTTTGTTCTTTACAAATTAGGGTTTGTGACAAAACTGGGTCCAGCAAGTGCATGGAGCCATTTATCCAACACAATGCTTTCATTTCATGTCTGTGCCACACTGAATCACTGCATGTACCTTTTTTTAAAAAAGACATACTACTATTGAACTGAATAGATTATGTTATAGTGTAAACATGACTTTTATATGTATCAGGAAACCAAAAACACTGTATGATTCAATTCACTTAATCGTGATACGAGCTTTATTGCAGTGATCTAGAACTGGACCTAACTATACCCAAGGTATGTCTGTACTGAGTACATGTTTGGCATATGGTAGTAGCTGAATACATTTTGAATGAATGAAAAGCAGATGTAAACAGGATGGGATCATAACAATAATGACATGATGATCATGATCACACTACCACATACAGAACATTTACTGTATACCACATATTACTTAGGGTTTTACAAGTCTTAAGTTGCTTGATCCTCATATTATGAGAAATAGACTATCATCACCCTCATTTTACCAGAGAAGAATCTGAGTCAGGTTAGCTAATTTGTCCAAGTGGGTAGTCCAAGGTTCAAACCCAGACACTCAAATATCACTTCTGCCACCATTCTTGGTGACTTCAATATTCACTCCCTAGTATTCTCGCCTCTCAGCTTCTTGAAGGTCTCTCCCCCCACCCATTTCTAGATTGATGTGCTTACTCTTGTGATCTGCAAAGGCTGTAGTTCCCAACCCCAACAACCCCATTTTCCAACTACTACTGTTTGCGTCACCAGCACACACCCTCCAGTGCTCCAAGTCCAACAAGTCTTCCTTCTTTCTCTTCCAACCCTCCCATTACCACTATGCATCGGTCTATGTTCTCTCCACTTCCCTTCTTGAATAGTGAAATGTTGCGGATCAGTTACCACAATCAGTCCAAATTTGAAAAATTCTGTTCGATTTCTATTTGTTCTTAAGGAAGATGTGCCAAACGTACAGCTTTTTAATATGGAGTTTTTCAAGAGATTAGTACATTTGGTATGTTTTGCTAAGCTCTTTTAAAACCTGAGGTTGAACTAGGCATGCCAAAATTACTGATGAGCCAAAAAAAAAATGTAGCATTTATTAAGTGGTTTCCTTTCAAGGTGTGCAAATGATTATAACTGATCTCTTAAGATTCAGAAATTTTCTTGGAGCAGGCCTCTGTGCTTTTACAGAAGGAATTTGAGTGAACTGATACAGGTCAAAATATTCTGCTCATCTAGGGTGAGGTAAAGGTCTTAGAAGGTTCTTCTTTTGTTATGTCTATTTAACTGCTCTGCAGAATCAACCCTCCAGATTTTCAAAGTTATGAAAGCTTTGCTTTCAAAATTCCTATTTATTTCTTTAGAATCTGGTTTTTAAAATAAACTCCATTGGAGCGTGGGCACTGTAGCTGAAGCAGTTAACAGTCCTAACACTGTTCGTACATGTCTCTAAGAAAATCTTTTGAAAAGTGAAAAATCTACTGAATAAGCAGTTGTCTTACTTGTTCCATGTTTTACAAATATCTAATTTTATCATACAAAATGTAGAATTATATAATCTACTTTTATTATATATAATGTGGAATTTTATTTTATAATTATATATATTAATTCTTTTCAAAGAATTGATTGGCTGGGAATCAAATGTATGTATTCAAAAATAAGAAGAAAGACACACATAGAATGTTAAATACTTAATTGTAGTCATTGTATTTGAGATATTCTCTGATATTTTCACAAAGTTAAGTCATTGAACCATGCAATTAAGTCTTTGATATTTCTGGTTATGTCATTAACTGCAGAGAAAAATTTGTAGCAGATCTGAACACTGATTTTTACGGAGTATTTTTTTTAACAGACATATGCAATATGTTATTAATATAACACTAACCAAATATCTTGAATTAGATAAAATTTTTAAAAAGATCTTCATTAAAATTTATTTTTGGAGGATGTCAAACTTTTGCTTTTATTAGTCATAAAACTATGACTTTAGCAAGGTGACTCAAAGTAAGTATTTTTATCAAAATAAGTATTTTAAAAAGTGTTGTTTAGGTATAACAAATAATGTTGCTTATAAGTATTACTTTTAAAAATACATTATATGTTGTACTAAAATACTGAAACAATAGTCACCTAACAACATAAGGTAACATTCTTCTATAAATAGCAGTCTTTGGCAGATATAAAAACACAATGGCTTAAATTATTTCTAATTCCAAGCACACAGATCTTTGACTGCAGCTTGGAAATTTTTGCTACTCTACGCATAGAGCAGCATTTTAATTTTATAAGACAGCAAAATTCAAATAGAAAAAGAACTTTGTGATTTAGTACTGTTGATATAAAAAAGAGCACTATAAACACTATTGTCATATACAGGTTGTGTGTATACAATTATATTAATACACACAAAGTTTTTATGCTCATGTGATCGTCAAAGGTTTATTAAATACATTAGACTAATTTCTATGCAAAAATGTAACAATAAATCTCTGAGAAACAAAATGAAAAATTTAAGATATCTCTTTAAGAAGTAACATTGCTACTGATGCATGATGAAAAGTAGTAATTGTCAAGAATATAGTAAAAAAGAGCCCATTAAAATTTTTGCTACTTCCTCTTAAAGTAACTATTCTTAAAGTAACCATAATTATTAAGTGTAGAGTTTACTTCATACCCCCTATTATTAATCTTGTGCTAATCTCTGTGCTAGTGTTTCATAGTTAAACTATTATTTTGTTAAGTGACTAATCTTAAAAACTCATCTTCTTTCACCACTAAAATCATACCCAGGTACTACCAGATTTCTCTGCTACCTATTTGCAGGAAAACTACTAGAAAACTTATATTCTCAGTCTCTAATACTACAGTCTCCAATACTATGCCTTTTCCTTCTCTTTCTTTTTTCTAGCTTTGCTGAAATTATGCTAACAAAAATTTTATATATGAATGCTGCAAAACATGACTTTTAAGGTACATTACAAGATGATTTAATCTATGTATATTGAGTAATGCTTACCACAATTCATACATCCAGCACCTCACATAGTTAGAGTTTTATTTTTCTGTGGTCATAGGAACAGGCAATCTATTCTCTTAGCAAACTTCAGAGTATACATACAATATAAGACTGTATGGATATTCCTCAAGAAATCAAAAGAAGAACTAATATAAGATCCACCAAGTCCACTTTGGCTAGATATCCAGATAAATGAAATCAGTATCTCAAAATGGACACCTGCACTCCCAGGCTCACTGCATCATTATTCACAATAGCCAAAATATGGAAACAACTTAAGTGTCTACCAGTACATGAATGGGAAAAAGATAACTAAATATATTCAATCACACACCAATGAACTATTATGCAGTCATGAAAAGGGAATCCTGCTATTTAGAATAATGCAGATGAATCGAGTGGCCAGTCTATGAAGTAATAAAGTAAACTAAGGGTCTGCTTCACACATTGGGCTCAAAAGATTCCAAGCTGTGGTGTTAGTTACTGTTTTCATAGTGTTCTTTCTCTTCTCTGTCATCTTCCTATTCCACTCTTTCCTTCCCCTTGCCTTGCTTTCTTTCAGGGGGTATGTTAACTTGACCAATCCTTTGCCTTTTTCTAGTAAAGTGAGCCTTAGAAAGTTGGCTAGTAGTCAAATCAGGAGCAGGAGTCCTGTTTTGGGGCCTTAGCCAGAAACAGTCCCACTGTAAGCTACCTACAATATCTGTTGCAATACTACTGAGTTATTGCCTTTTTCAACTATAGCACTTTCTAAAATTTTATCCCCAAACATGCTAAAATCATTATGTTCCAGGGTGATGGACAACATCTAAAAAGCAGTTTTTTTAAGTTGTCAGAGTAGAAAAAAAAAGGCTTAAGTCTGACATACCCTTTAGTGCTCAGAAAAAAGACTTTGTGCAGAGTATAAGTAGAAAAAATATATACACATACACACATATACACATCTGTTCTGAATATTTTAGCCAATATTTTGATGAAAATGAGTATAGTAAGGAATGTTAAGCTAGAAGCCGACCATGCACAGCCATCAAAAGCCCCACATACCAGACAGAAAAATTACTTTCAGATGGTTGACTGCATTTCTAGGAAAACATCCTGAGGTTATTTAAGGTAGAGAGTCACACATTTAAATAGAAATAAAACTAAATTAAATGGAAAACCAGTACTTTTTTAAGAATAAAGGTAACATATCTGGATCTAATAAATAAGTAAGAATTGGACACTTTGATCTCTAGAGTCATATTTTTTAAATTTCATTTTTGGACAAAAGAGTTGGGGAAAAAAACTTAGCTTATAAATGTCACAATGTGATGACTATTTAAGTCCTAACTTACATGCCTTAAAAATAACATAACTCAAACCCCAAACCAAAAATTATTAGTTTGAAATTATTTTCCATTTCATTAATGGAGAGCAAAAACAATTAAAACCTCATTTCAAAGAATAAGATACATCTTGCATGTGCATCTTCCTATTGCATTCTAAAAGGAACCTATGTGCACAACATACATCCAGCAAGAGGCTGATAGCCAAGATCTATAAACAACTCACACAACCTAACAAAAAGCAAACAATCAAAAGGTAGGAAAAAGAACTAAACAGACATTTCTCTTAAGACATCATACAGATGGCCAACAGTCACAGGAAAGAAAATGCTCATCATCACTTATCATGAAAGAAATTCATGCCAAAATCAGAATGGGTTACCACCTCATATCCCTGAGAATGGTTCAAATCAGAAAGACCAAAAACAAGTGTTGGGGAAGATGAAGATAAAAATGAACCGTCCTACACTGTTGGTAGGAACGTAGACTGGTCCAGCCCCTATGGAAAACAGTGCGGTAGTTCCTCTAAATATTGCAGATAGCTTTAACACATGATCCAACAATTCCACTCCTAGGTACCTACCTGAAGAATGCAAACACACCAATGCAAAGGGATATATGTACTCCTCTGTGCATCATAGCAGTATTTACAAAAATAGCCAAGTTATGGAAACAACCTAATTGCCCAATGACAGAGCAGTAGATTAAGAAGAGATAGTGTATGGACAATGGAATATTACTGTTATTTTTTTTAAAGGTGAACTCTTGTCATTTGTGCTAACATGGATTGGAACTATTGGTGCTCCCCCTTGTTTTTATCCTCCCCCTGACCCCTGCCCCTTTTGGTGCTTTAGTTCTGTAATCAGCTTTTGTTAATTTTCAAGCTTGTTAGAGCAGCTATTTTTAAAATCTTAGTAAATCATGTCTTGAAAATTTTATCACAATATGGAAGACAGGTACCCTTCTCATGAAATGTGCAAACGACAATGATTGAGAATGTCAGTTGAAGGCTTGAATTGGAAGTGAACAAAATGGTATCTTGCAATAACTTGATCATCATTCCTTTCACATATCTTTCTTTTGGGGGATTATATTAGTTAGTAAGGCTAGTAAGAAAGGTAGAGTGGAGGGAACAGTCAGGGAGGGAAGGAGGTGGGTGATCCCCGGAGAAATATATATATAAATTTTTTAAAAAGGTAGAGTGCAAAACCTTGAGCAGCACCCAAGTTAATTTCTCAGGACTTCAGTGATAAAGAGAGTAGAAGTTAGCCCATGAATATAGGCTTATTTTCATCTCCCAGTGATGAATTCAAAACCATTTATTGCACAAAATTCCAATTCTTTTTTTTCAAAATAAATCAATATGTATGATAACTACATTTTTTTAATCTGAATTGCCCTCCCTGTCAGTGTACAGCTCTTAGAAAATATTCTTTTCTTTTTTCCTTACAACATATTATCAGGGGTTGGTGAAGAACTGATGGAGGGTTAGAACATAAACCATAGATGTGACTTAGTAATTTTTTTCCATGGCCTTGACAAAGGTAGAAAATAAATTGGTCTGACATGTGTTACTTACAAAACAATGGGAGGCTGTTCTATGTACACTTTCAAATCACCATAGTTTTAATTATTCGCTCCAATGTGTCTAGTCATTAAGGCAATCAATGTAAAAGTGTTAGTCATCTCTTCTTTAACAAGATAGGACTTAACATTTGACATTGCCTATTCCTAGGGATCTATTTCCTCCATAATTCCTACAAATTGTTTTGCAGTGATACCATTAATTGCATAAGGAGCCCAGATTGTATAACAAACACTGTGCAATGATCTTTCCCGTTAGTACTTATTACTTATTACTTTAGCTTTTATCACAAATAAGACATAAGAAAATGGATTTTCCGTATGACAGAAATAAGAAGACATTCAATGTGCTGACTGATAGGACAGGCCTCAACTTAAGAACAATGATTTTCCCCCAAATCTTTTATCTATAAAACAGCTGCTTAGAATATAAACCACAGAGAAATTTTATCATTAATATATGGGTCTTCAAGAGGAGCTGCAAAAAATCTATTTTAGTATTTTTCCATCAAGTGTTAATTTTGCTGGGAGGTTAGTAAGTATTTTGTGACCGAAATCAAAGAAGGTTCAATATATAAATATATTTGGGAGACAGTAAGTTAACCCAAATTCAGTGAGTTGTTCAAAGTCCTTCGTATGCTAATGTGCACTTATTAATCTCCAAGGGGGGGATTAAAATATGCAGAGGTTTCCAATCTTTTTAACCCCAGAAACTTTCTTTCACAAATGTTAGGAGTTGCATGTGGAAAGAAAAAGAAATGAGACGGAAGAGATTGATAGTGATCTGCGAGGCAAACCCACAGAATGGGGATCCTGGGAAGTATGTCCAGGTCCAACTCTAATGAAGTTATGAAGCCCATTATATATCCTGATAAATGGTCACAATAAGCTAATGAGGAAGCAGCAACCTGATTCCCAAGCATACGTGACATACAGCAGGGGTACGGGCGATAACAGGAGAATCTACCTGTAGGGGTAACAGTCATTGTTAATAGGTCATATGTCTCTTGGGACATTCTAAAGAGGCTAGGAAGCTGGCTTACAGGTGTGCTGTTGCCCACCCTCTAGTGTGCCAGAGGGAGTGAGACAGATAAAAAGTGTTCTTTTTATCTAAAGCTCATCTCTCAGTCTGCATCACCACATTCCACATATCCCTCTTTTTTAATTTCTAAAAAGGATCCAGGAGACCTTAGCAGGTTGGTGGGAGATGCACAGTAATCACAGCAAGAGAATAATAATTATCAGTATAACGTAACAATCAACATCTTAGGAATTAAATGAGCTGCATGTGGTGACATTCCAAAACAAAGACTCTTAGAAGTAGTGAGTTGAAGAACAGGAAAATGCTGGATCACTTATGTCCCATTATAATGTGAAAGCTAAACTAACCACTCTACTTCAACTTTACTAGCTGCCATTTATTAGATTACTTTTCCATAGGAGAAAATGCATTCTGATTTTAATTAAGGACATTGAGTACCCTCCTGCTCCAGAGTGTCACCACTATGTTTTTTATGTTATAGGACTGTGTACGTGGGTGATGTCAGAGGCCCACAATCTTAAACTACTGCCTAGAACACATGTAAAGAGTGAATCAATATAGAGCAGTAACTTTCCAGATTCTTTGAATTAAAAAAGATGGGCCCTTTGTTATACAAAAGCTCTGAGTTTGATTTTCTAGTCACATAAACTCCTTTTGTTTGTAAGCGGATTCTTAAGTTAGCTAGGGTTTTGCGAAAGCAGCACTCTTGACATTTCAGACCAGATGGCTCTTTCTTGTTGGGAGCTGTCCTGTGCACTGAAGGGTGTCTGGTAATATTATCAGCTTCCACATACCAGTGGCACATCCACCCACAGTAATGACAACTAGAAATGTTCCCAGAAATTGTCAAGTATCCGTGGGGTAGAGGGATAGTGACCCTGGTTCGAGAATGAGTCAATTCCTTCTATCCTTGGTTTTCTCATTTTTATGCTGAAGGAAACCCCTTATTTCATCTACTTCCTATCTTTTTTGTTCATTAATTTATTTGAGAAAAATTTTTCCCTCTGATGTTACATCAGCTTGGTTGGTGTTATTTTCTAATTTTTCCATTTTATCCACACATTAATGCTCTGGAATCGATTATATAGGTTTCTCTTTCTTAATCTTACTGTTTTACCCATGACCTAATCACTTCAATTCTTTCATGGTGATCTTTTCTTGCCAGGTCCCATTTCTTTTAGATTCTCCAAATATTTTCTTTATTTTACAGATTATTATTTCACTCTTTTTAAAAACGCAACATCTCTTAAACTTGAAACAGGGGTGGGATCAGAATTATTTTCAGGATTCTGATGCTGTGAGATTACAACTGAGTCATTCTGCCCAGCTTATCAGTTATTGATTTCCATAATGCAGGTTAAAAGAAACTTGGATCAGATGAATGTCTAAGTGTTCTTGGCTATTTGAACGCTCTTCCTTCTATTTTTGCAAAGGCAAGCAAAGCCAAAGACATGAACAGAAATTAGTCATATATATATATATATATATATATATATATATATATATATATATATATATATATATATATATATTGCTTGCTATGATTTAAATGACTGATTATTGGGCAGGCAGAGGGAACAAAACAACAAACAAACTTCTGGTCCTTCCTCCCTCTATTAAGTCTCCTTCATAGGAGGGGGAAGTGTTACTCTAATTCATCAGCACTTTCCAATCATTGGGATGTTCTGATGTACGAGCAGCAAGAACTGATTCTATTACTTAGGCACTATTTCTTGAGTGTTTTCTATGAGGGAAGAACAGTGCTAAGCATTTGACACACATTAACTAATTTAGTCCTCATTAAAACACTATGAGTTGTATACCATTTTATAGATAAGAAAACAAAAACAGAGTGGTTAAGTCATAAGTTCAAGCTGCATCAGTAATTAAAAATCAACCTGTTATACCAAATTCAGGTCTATCTGACCTCCAAACTCGTGTTCTGCTATTTCTATCAGCAAAATTACAGAAATCAAGGAACAGTGCCTTCCCTAGGTAATTACTCTAATTTTTACATTAGGAACAAACTATTTCCTGTTTCTATGTCAAAATATTGCTGAACTAGTTTTCCATCAATTATAAGATCCCTTAACACCACAAACTTCATGTTCAAAGTTATTTTGTTAAGCTAGCCAACATGTAGTCTTTATGAAACATATTACGTAAATCCAAAGGAATAAGAATTCTTATGAGTATAGTATATATCACGTATTTCCACATGTTGGCTCTTTAGTTTCTATTTGTACGGTTAATTCTGCTTTGGGAGCACAGAAATTTCCTGTGGTTAGAATTTCTTTTCTTTTTTTTTCTGTTTAGCATAGGTGATGAATGATGGTGGAATTTTTTTCCTGATAAAAAAAAAGTATTCATATTCAAAAATCATAGGAAAGAGAGCAGGCTTGTACTTGAAAGTAAAGATATATGAATGTACTGTGTATACTTGATCCTTCAAGAAATGGTTGAAACAATGCTATAATGATAACTGTACGGTGTAAAGGGCAAAAGGAAGACAAGGAGAAAGGCAATGCTGGGGTATGTCAAGAGAACCTAGAACTTACATTCAATATCCTCACTTCATGTTGATAAAACTCAGTTTACAATGTCATTGTTCATAGGCCCATCATCATTCGCTGTTCATGTGGCTACAAAGGATATGGTTTTATGGGTTTTGGTTTTCTCTTGTCCCCACTACTCCAGCAGCAGTGCTGAGTACAATATCACAGAAATGAATTTTCCGCAATACACAATGTGTGCAGATAACAGTTATGAGGAACATTTCTAAGATACCAGCTTTGCACATATTCACGTGCTTGTGTGCGGTTCTGGATTTTCAGTGAGTGGGAAAAGATCCGATTCCTTCAGACCATTGCTATATTGTGATATTAAAATGTTTTCTTCCTATTCTTATGAAATATGACCACTCAGGACTACAAAGGGATCAGCCAACTGCACCTATGGATAGCAATGCGCTCTGATGAAATTAAAAGGGCAAGGAGCCTCTGAACAGGAACTGGTATCATCAGGTTAAAACTTGGCCTTTGAAGCATGACTAGATGAGACAAATAAAGTGAATACAATCCCTTTCCCCCTTTTGCTTAAAATGTCTTCATTAAAAAAAACTGAAGTATGTTTCTACATGGCATTTTATTCTTTTAGGAATTTTAAGTGACTGATACTATTAGTTACATGTTGAGAACTTTAAATATTTCCCTCCAAGCTTTATTGAGGATTAATTGACAAAGTTGTATATATTTAAGGTGTGCAGAGTGGTGATGAGCTGATATATGTATACACCGAAACAAATACCACAGTCAAGCTACTTGACACATCTATCACTTCACATAGTTACCCTTTTTTATTGGTGGTGAGAACCCTTAACATCTGTCCTCTTAGCAACAATGATTTTCCATGTAAATATAACAACAGCAAAAATGAATACCTACACCTAACGGGCATTTTCTAGGTAGTTTATAAAGTGTTTTCATTAACTTCTCACAATAAGTTTAAGAGACAGATATTATCATCTTCATTTCACAAATGAGAAAACTGAGGCCTAGAAAATACTTCCCTAGTCACACTGGAGTAATTAAATGGCAGAGAGGAATACCAACTCTGTGCCCAATGCAGCAGCCAATGTTAGCTCCCACTAAGTTAGGTTGTTTCTCCTACTGTATGTTTCCAAAAATTATTCTCATCTTTCTAGGAAAGTAAAACCTATTTTATATTCACTACCTTAAAAACAATGTAGCACATCACTGCTCATTTTAATCCCTCAACACAGTCATCTTTTACCAAGGTCTGTCAAGATCATGTCTATGTAAATGCATGTTTATTGCAGTGTCAGTAAGTACGAAACAACATATACAAGAACATGCAAGATCAGACTTAGTTCTGCTTGCCTGAAATCAAATGCTTGAATTTGGAAG
Source organism: Uropsilus gracilis (assembly GCA_004024945.1). NCBI lineage: Eukaryota > Metazoa > Chordata > Mammalia > Eulipotyphla > Talpidae > Uropsilus > Uropsilus gracilis. The sequence goes on from PVHY01000188.1 coordinate 87,555, forward strand.
GAGTAAATCTCATCACATTTAGTTAGTACCAATGGTAGAGTCAGCAAATATCCATAGGTACTTAACCTCAGTTCAACTATTTATTAGTTGAATAAGTTATATAAGTCTTGCATAAAATAAGGATTCTATTAGTAGCATCTCTCTTGCAGGGTTATGGTGAGGTTTAAATGGATTAATGCCTTTTAAATGGTTAGCACAATGCTTGTACCCAGCACAGAAAGCAGCACAAAAGGCATTATTTACTTATTTTCTAGAAGGGGCATCTAGTGTCTATCCATATTGTACTTGCCTAACAACTTAGGGTGAATAATTGAACTTCGCTTAGCTCACTCTTACAAACAACTAGTGGATCCATGATTTAAAATGAGAACCTTCGTTAAACAATATATTTTAAAGTTAACAATTAGGATATTTTTAAATATCTTTCTTTACATTTGTGTTTGTCACCGTGACTAGTAGCAGAGCTTTCCTAAATATTTTTCACTTAAACACCTAATTAAAAAAATGAATGTATTGAGAGAATATAACAAGTACATACATATTTTCACCAAATCACATGCTAAGAACTTTGTTTCTCCTTTGCTTCTGAAAATCCTATCTATAGTTTTATAATCTTAACTATGAACTCTCTGGGCAAACAGGTAATCTGGAAAATTAATGGAAGAGTTAGCTATGTTCACATCCTTCAAGATAAGGAATTAAATTGAACAAGTTAAGGCCAAAGGACTTGTATATTGCATTTTTAGGTATCATACAAAAAAAAAAGGCTTACACATTAAATAACCATCCGAAAATATCAAATGTGAATTTTTTTTTGGTACTTCAGGTATTTTTTTTTTTGCAATCACCAAACAAGATGATGCACTTTCATTATAATAATTTTTAAATCTGAGAGAATATCATCACACTTGGAGGGCCCATGACATGGGACCACTTCCTAGGCTAAACAAAGAAGTTGTCATTCAGCACTGTTTAGTAATGAAGTGAGCAGTACTAAGCATTGCTTAATACTTAGGAATGTAGTAACTTAGTACTAAGTAATGAAGTACTAAGCAGTACTTACTTAAAAGTACTTAAAAGTACTGAGGTTGTTTGGATCTGGTCTGCAATCTTTATACAAACTTTCAGACAGAAAACCTGGTATTGAGAAGGTGGCAGATGCTTGCTGTGATAACTAGCATTTCGAAAACCTGGATGAAGGCTAGACAGCATCTGAAAACTCAGTATCAATGCCATTTCTATTTATGTGACTGAAGGTAGATAGTGGGGCTTCAGCTCCAGCACTTTTGTCACAACTTGCTATCTCCCTCAAGTGACAGCAATGCATCTGTTGGTTGGTTTCTTCCCTCCTGGTCTGGGTAAAGACCGCCCTTCAGGGAGGATTTATAATTTATTTAGCTTTGCCTCCCCAGTGCTTAACTGCCATTACCTATATAACAAGTATTAGCTGGATGTCTTAATCGATGAATTCATTTTTGGGGAAACTGACAAATTCTCGAGCATTACATGTGGGTGTTATTATAAAACTACTAGTTACCTGAAACAGTCTTCAGTTTGTACTAGGCGCTATTTACAGCTATGTCAAATTAGCATTTCAGGTTGAAAAATCAGGATCAAAGGTTTCAAACAGAACTTTAAAATACTTCTGTGTCCCTCTTTTAAGCACATATACATTCCTTTTTTTCCTAAGTTTTTTCCAAAAATACATAAATGCCTATAGGATTTTTAAATTTTCTAAAACTGTTTTATTGGGAGAGAGAATTTGTAGAACATGATGGCACTAAGTACTTTAAACTGCAGTCTGTAGGGAACACCAATTCACACTCATTCAAGAATCTGGTAAACATATTTTTTATAAAGCTATCATCAAGAGCTTTATTGACTAAAATTTCTCCTTAAACATTCTAATCTATTTCCATACAAGCTGAAAATAGCCAGAAAATTCTGGAACATAAAATAAGCAAGTGTTTATATAGATTACTGCCTATTCAATAATATTAGGCAGCTAAAAAACACTTCTAGAATGAATGAACACAAATAAAAAAATCTTATGTGATGAGACTGCGACAGGGCTAAGATGGAGGGCAGGCCTCTCGATTGCAGAAGTTTATGATATGACAGGAGAACAGCAAAGGTGCAAAGACCTTCAAGTGTCACCAGAACAGGATAACTGAGAAGCTCGGCTAGAAAATATCTGTTATTGTTAAAAAGCATACGTGAAGAGAGTAACATGAAGTGAGGCCAAGTATGGTTCCTATTCTCTAGGATCACTTTGGGAAAAACTTATACACAATTCTTACCGAAGAACTGTAAGGAAATAATGCTACTTGATGACCAAACTTTTGTGACCAAAGGTGGGAAGCATATGGCAGCAAAAGACAAGGGGGGGGGGTGTGTGGAAAGTGAAAGTGAAAAGGAACTTTTCTTCTGTTCAGTTCCCATGGATCAAGTATGGACTCATCAGCAGGGTTCCTGTATAAGCTTCTCACTGAAATTATTTGAGAACTGGAAAGGGAGGGGCACAGACTTCCAGATTAAATCCATTCATTCTTGCAATAGGATTACAGGCTTTACTCCTTTAAGCAACTTATCTGCAAATCTCTTAGATATACTATATCAGTTTTAAGTCTCTGTGTTACTTTCTTGGTCATGCATGGAGAAACAGGAGTCACAGATGAAATTCCTAGGGACATGGTAAAACTCTAGGCCCATGTTTAAATATGGTATGTTCATCTCATTTAAAATCCACATCCATTTAAATTTTACAGTTTCTTAAAAAGAGAAAAGTTAAGATATCTTCCCTAGAAATGTCTATCTAAAGCTATTTTTAATCCCTTAAGAATAAAGGAGATAATGGGCCCATTATGAGTGGTATTTTGGTAGAAATATTCTATTTAGGATTGGTTATTTCAAATTAGTCGTGTTGACAATTAGTATTCACTTTTTAAAGAAGGAAATGAAAAACTCTGAGTTGTTCTAATTTGGTAACATCTGACTTACAAAAATTACATGTGATTCCAAACGTTTTCATAAATCATTAAATAAACTAAAATGCTAGCTACTGTTTTTGCTTATCTTTGGAAGATCTAGCCTTTTTCAAGGCATGCCTCATGTTGAAATTGCATTTAGAAGCACACAACAGACACATATCAGTCATAAAGTTTTCAAAGCTATCGGGTGATTTCTCAGAATGCAAAACTACATGAAAAGAGATTGAGATTTCAATGTCAGATATATGTCCTTATGCCAATGCATGAGAAGAACTCTTACCGTAAGTTGGAGTGCTTTCTCGTCTTCCTTGACTGCTTGATCTTCCTTTTTCATATTCATAGCAATATAAGACAGTATCTTCTTCAACAATATTAAACCTCTTTCGGTATTCCTGATCCAGAAACGAATTCGGTGATTCCGATCCCTTATGCACTGGTTTGCCCACCATATGTCCTCTGAGGTCTTCACAAGGAAGGTTTCCTTTTTCATCTCTAAGAAAAGGGTAGATAGAGCAAAAGAGAAGGATGCAGGAAAGTGTTAGGGTTGTAAAATGGCAGAGAGGGTCTAAAATAGTGATGATATCCTTTTTGTACAAAGCATCTTGGGATCTTTCCAAACTTTCTGTGAAATGTACAGGGTGACTTCTAAGTATTATTATTTTTAAGGTTCAGCAAGATTAAATAACTTGCCCAAATATCACCTAGCTAAGAAATGATAGCACTAGACATGGGGCAAGCATCTTTCAATTCCTGTTCTAGTCCATTTTCATTGTACCATGTTTTCTAAAGGAATCCACATAGCACAGAAATTGCTTAAGACTGTAGGTATAATGTTAATGATAAAGCTTTCTTCTGCCAGTCACCCAACTTATTCATGGTAGTATTTGCAGTGTTTAAACAAAAAAGTGTTTAAGAGCTACCACCTTTAAAGAGTACTGCTGCCTTAAGAATCAGATTAGCACTAAATAAACATCCCATGAAAATTTCAAAAAACATTATTGAGTTAAATTAAATCTTAATGAAATGAATTAGTATCAGTATTTAAAGTCTATGAATCTCATCCAACAGTAAGAGGACATATTGTTCACAGAATTTATTCTAAATGGATATATGAAAATTTCATTATACATCAGCAACATGTTTCATGGAAAGAGTAGATAAACTTAATAAAATATGAAGTTTAAGAATGGGACTTAAGATGTTGGCAAGTTGATGTTTTTCTTCTGCAGAATTATAAAGAAAAATATCTTTAGGAATACCTGAAACTGTTACTCAAAAGGAAATGAGTGGGCCCATTCTGAGTGGTATTTTGGTAGACATATTCTACTTAGGATTGGTAAATTTTGGTAAGATAATGAAATATTTCATTGACTAGCTATGAAATTTTTGTTAGAACATGACTAGGAATGGAAATATTTCTTTCCTCATGGATCATGAATTCATTTCTTCCTAGTATGTTATTGCTTCCAGTTCTACCTTAAACAGTGCCATGAATATTATCAAACCAAATAAAAGTTCAATTTATATTAAGTGCAAAGACTGAATTTTTAAATAAATAGAACCTGAATTATAAAAAGACAAGCAAAGATTTTAATTGATGTGTTATCTTATAAGATGGTGATGAGCTCATAAATCTAGTATCAGTTACAAAATATGAGTTTCAGTCTAGCAAAACCACTAACTATACCATAGTATACTCGGTGTTTGTATCTCTACAAAAATGTTTAGATTAGTGTTGCCCAAATGGAGAGACTGATACTCGTAATATTTGAAATACATAGAAAGTAGTGAATGATATTTGAGATGAACTCAATTAACAGTGTTTCATGTATTTAACTCATCACAAGGTGATGCTACCATTCTCTATCACTCACGCCTTTGTTTTTTAAAAATCATTGCTTGTTATCAAATTGTAACCATAGAATTAGTTTTTAGTTAAAATGAAAATAAATAGAAAATCCAGGAAAACTTTTATTTTCAGAGAGCTAACAACTTTTCCTGAGCAAACTGCTTGGTACTTCTGGTTACCGTTAATCTTCTATCCAAAAGAAATTGGCACTGTGGTTAGCTTGGGAACAGCCTTAAGAAGCAAGTGGCACCAGAGTAACAGGATGCCAACCATAAATGGGTAGACTTTTTTACGAGGCCTGTGACATGAGTGTTTAATGCAGCTGAGATCAGAGGGTGACTCAGTCTAAGTTAATTCACCAGGCTCTATTTATACAGACACATCATGTGGCAGAGAATTGGAATGACTGGTATTGCTTTTTCTATAATGATAGGAAAGAGAGGCCTTATATCAATGAGAAAGATTTAGTAAACATGTCTATACAGAATGTACCCAAAGTAAGCTGAACTAAAAAAGTATAAACCAAGAACAAACTTGGCTGTAGAATGAGTACATGTACTGTGTATAGAAGAATGTGTAGAATGAGTACATGTACTGCGTAGCGTGTGTGTGTTGATGTATGTACTCACATCATGAGTCCTTGAAGAACTCAATGTATCAATTTGTACTGCTCTAAAGAATTTTTAAAAACTTTTCTTAATGTTATACATTTATACATGTATGTGATTAATGTATATTTTTGCTCCAAAAGGTTTGAAGGGAACAGATAAGTTAGAGCACAGCTTTGGTGGACTTTATATTTAATGGCCCACAGTAAAATTAGTAAGGAAATTAGCATTTAACTTCACAGTTGTGTAAAGCTCTACAAATCCTTGAGTTTCATAACAGCAAAAGAAATTTGATTAAGTACACAAATGCATTATATGCCATCATAATGAAGGTATATATAATATACATTATATATAGTGCTAAGCATATACTCACTCAGGGGATATAAAATAACTGACCAAATTTCACATACACGAATGTTATCTTCCTTCATAAAAACGGTACTTTTGCAATGAATTTTTTTTCTGGAATAAATGTGCTCAAATAATTGCAAAAAAATAAAACCCCACTACCTAATTTGGCAAGTAGTCCTACCATTCTTAAGGTTTTGGTGATTTTATAATGAGAAAGCTTTTATTATGTATGATTCAAATTAAATACAATTTACATATCTTCACATAACACCAAGATGCCAACCCTACATTTATATTTTTAAGTAGGAAAAAAGAAATGTTCAGATTAGTTAAATGAGGTGAGCCAACTCATTCTCTAAATGAAAAAAATGGAACAATGTGTCAAGGCTCTAGCTAGAAAATGAATGGCAATTGCAAAAAATTTTATGACCATAACTTTGAGTCAAATGAGAAAATGTGGTTAACTTAATCAAGGCTGGGGTACACAGTGACTTTGATAAATATGCATTATTCTGATTGTACTGTATCAAACAATTGTGTGATCGGGTAACTAATAACTGGACTCAAAATATATTTAGAGCAGTTTGTTAAGTTACATTAGGAAGCAATTAAAGTGAGATAATAACCATAGAATGAATTTTACTGAAAAGTACAGAGCTTACAGTTTCTGTAAAACACGGACAAAGTATCACTCATTTGATACTTCAACTTCTCACATTCTCTAAGATTTGAAACAGCATGCTCACGCTTCTCATTAACTTCCATATATGCCTTTACCATAACTGCAACACACTCGGAGGACAGAAATGGGTCCTTTCACTCTATTGTCTGGTGAAGTACATTTAAAATATTTTATGTCTAGGAAAAATTTTATAGCCAGTTCCTCCCTACCCAAGAGAAGAGGAAAGAATGTTAAAAAAACAGCAGAGATTTGATAAAAATGTTATGTTTATCTATACATGGAGCCCTTTGAATAAAGCCTCTTAAATAATAACTTGTATGAAATAATCTTTCCAATTGAAATGAAAACAAACTAAAAAAAAGGCACTTTTTTTGAAAAGCAGATGTTAATTTTGTTCAAGTGAGAGTATTCAGAAACTTTGACAGCATTTTAATAGAATTCAAATGTAAGTAGGACTAGGATATCAGATAGATTTGTAGAGCTGATTGCAAATTGAACATAAGACTATAAATTATGTATTAGAAAGATTTATGAAATGTCAGCTTAGTAAATTCTATCGTCTCACAAGCCACATCCCCACAGCTAGGTTGAATTCTCAAAGACAAGAACTACAGTGTTCAGAAAATGGAGATAGTTCTGCACAGTATCTGCAGACATAGTATGCTCTCATGTAGTACTCAGATTGCGAAACATCAGTACCATAATATGTAATGCAATCGAACGCTAGATGTTCTGCGACAATGAAAATTAATTAAAACATGGACTTTCAGCTTTTATCTACTGAAGAAAGTGAATATTAAGAGTGACTTGAAAATAAGAGACCTTAAAATACTGTTTTTGAATGACTGCACAACTAATTTGTTGTAAACTGAACCAAATTCTTTGTCATTTGTATTAATTATCTCCATTGAGTGCTGGCCCTTTTCCATAATTCTTCTATTTCACAAGACTGGAGATTTGGAATGCTTTTGGACAGAATACATTACAGCACAGGGTTGTATTCTTCCACACCTGACAGGAATTTCAAATAGGAGTTTGGAAATTAAATGGAAATAACAGCCTCAAGAAATCTAGAAAATAGGCTTTAAAGGCAACTCATTCTCTCACAAACTCTACTTTCTGAAAGGAACATTAATGAATTAATCAAGTGGAAATTCTATATAAGAAGTATGGGGGGGTGGGCAACTTTCTCCTTCATCACATATATTTCGGAAGGGACACATGTTAACTATACATTTTTCTTTGATAAAAAAAGTATGAGGTGCCTTAAAGTAAACTGAGATTTCTTGGCACTTCATAGACAAAGAACCTCACTTATTCAAATAATTCTAATTGTTCTTTAATATTACTGTGCTATTCTATAACAGACATGATACTTAATTCATAGTAAGTGCTTAATACAAATTAGTTGCTATTAAATGCATTCTCTGTAACATAATCATTTCGAAGGTATTTCTTGAGGGTTATTTTCAGTTTGCATGTAGTAAGGTTATGCTTCAAATAGAAATGGCCTAGAACAAGATGGTTAGTTTTATACCTGGGAATGTATGGTTCTGCAGGAGGAGGGGGGATGTAGAGATCCTGGAGGGCTGAACTGTCTCTTTTGGTGGGAGTACTGATGGTGCTGGAAGGCGTGGCAACGCTGCTTGTGGGACTTCTAGGTATAAGAGGCTGGTTAAAATGAAAAAGAAAATACATACGCACACAAACAACACACAAAACAACAACAATGACACATAGTTATCATTTTTAAGTGATCTATTTCTGCAAAGTTTTTTGTTTTGGCTGAAATCAAGAAGCATGTTAAATACATGGATATTACCTTGAATCTCCAGAAACATGTAATTTATTACTTTAGTTTTCAACTTAGTTCCCAACTCACCTTAGTCTATGGAAAAACCACTTGAAAGCTACTTATAAGGCAATTTTACCATGCAGTGCTTCCTAATGGGAAGATTTATCTCATAGTCAGAAACTTATTTAAATTAAATTTGCTTTGTTAGAATTCCACCTTTAAAAGAAAGATAATGAAGAACGACTTATAAAGAGATAAAGAGATTTCAGGTCTTCCCCCCCCCCCAAAAAAAAAAAGACATGACATGGCCTAAGTGGAATGTCACAGATTCTGAGGAAAGGTTACAAAAATGGTGTATGAAAGGCCAATACAAGAGAATATTTCTCTAGGAAATGTACTTTTTTCATAAATATAAACAGAACTAATTGTCTTCTCAAAGTCATTATATGGTACATCTTCAAAAGGATGGTGATTAGTGTGACACAAACATTTCACCTTTCATAGGCACACACATATATCACTGCTTGAAATAATCTTCAGTGGAATAGCTACCAATCTCATATTTGTGCCTGTGTTAAGTATTAAGCAGAAAGTTGGTTCTTTCAAAGTCAAGATCGTGTATCAATTGAATGAAGCAACATATTGGGATGAATTAAGGGCACGCCAAACCCAAGCCTCCCAGTCCTTGGAAATGATCTTGTGGTTTAAGAAATTCTCCTAAGGTGAAAATAAAACCCACATGTCTTCATGCTTATCTTACAGACCTTACTGAATATCTAACATACAATGACATTAAAAATAAGAATTTTAGAGCAATCGCAAACACAAAAATAATGATGACAAAATAAACTGTATCTTCACATGACAAGATGTTGCTGTTTCAGCCAATATGCAAACACTTGGCATATCTCTATAGATCCACAGTTCTGTTACTTTAACACTTATTGCTGGACAGTCAAAAAATGGCACATTACAGCTATTTAAATTGTGACAATGCTTTTATACAGATAAACAAAAGTTGTTCAAAAGCCAAGCATGAAATACAATGTACAATGCAGTCACTGGGATAGGCTACACAGTTTGTGACTCAGTTCCTGGTTTTTGACCTTCCTTGTTACACAGCTCACCTTAATAGCTTGAAATCACACATCCTACCAAAAAAATGTTAGGTTTAATCTGTATAAGTTAGAATTTAAAGAGAGGAGTTGATAATTTATTTTCAGATTCTACAATCTCCCATCTCAAAGGATGCCAAAAATTTTTATATGCTGAGGAATTTTAAGATTTTGTGAAATCTGTGCAGTAAAAACTATATTTAACGACGCTACTTTGGGATTTAAGTTATATGTCTCTTACCAACAATAATCTTGACAATGGAAAATTCTCATATTATATAGGTAATCAGGAGTCACCTATACAGATGAACACCATGAAGCCAGAGGAAATGGGAAATTATATCTTTTCTAAGAATATAGCATATGCCTCTATAACATATCTTAGAATGACAGGTTCTTTAGGTCAAGTAAGTACTTAGACATTCTCTCAAGAGTCACTGCGATGCAACTCTATTTAAGATTGCTATTGTCTTTTAGGACATCTTGGTATTAAAGACAGATGGCATTAACAATAATTCTGACCAAAATTATTATAGAAATGTAAAAAGATTCATTATACACTGTTTCCCAATATTCTCTAACAGATGCACTGAGAGAAATTTATATTCAGTATGCTTTTTACATGCTGTAATGTATCTATTTTAAATCTCCTAACCCAACACGTGAACTGAAAAACACTTTTTAAAGATGTAAGCATTTAAAACATAATCTAACTTAAACTTTTACTTTCATTCCTCTCCTTTAGGGCTTTTATTTCTGTTTTGAAGACTTCTTTCCTTTTATTTTACCATCAGTAGAACTAAAGATAAGTTTCCTTGGTTAGAACATAACCTTGCCTGCCCCAAACAAAGAGGAAGGACCATGAAAAGAAGTGGTAGCAGTCCATGTTTACAAGCGTATTGTAAGTATGCTTATTTAGAGTGTGAGGTAAGGGCTGATGGAATAGTTTACTCTGCCTGGACTGTACCCAGAATTGTCTTACTTAGGATACATGATCTCTCCCCTCCCAGGCAGTTTCAATAATGGCCTTGTCAACTGCCTTTGTATTTCTATTTTGTTTAGGTTTCTATTCTCAACAAGGTGTCGCTCATAATGTTGTCAGGTCATAGGACCAGCTAAATTAGCAAATGCTTAGAAGATTCTTACCTATATTTAAAATGAGAACAGGGCTGATTGTGCCAACTGGTCAGCGAGCAAGTCTTAGTTATAACAAGTAGCAGTTCAATGAATTCAACTTGTTGAAAAAACCGGCTTGTTCTTTCAGAGAACAAAGGAAATTAATGCTGTTGTTTAAATCAACTGGCTGGTTATTTTATCAATAGGCAAAATGTAGAAAATATCTCAACTAGTTTACCTTGCAGATATCATTTGGCTAATTGATATGCCATATATCAAGTAGAACACATGGTAAATATTCAGTATATTCAGTTGGTTCTCAAACTAATCCAAACTAAAAAGCAAATATTTTAAAAAATAGACATTAAGCAATGGAAATGTAAGACGTGGTAAAATACAAGCTTTGTGTGGGAAAATGAAAATACTCAATCCAAAAGGAAATCTTTGTTATACTTTAAAATTCTAATTTCGTAAAAAATGTTTCCAAATTTGGACGAGAATTAAGAGTACAAAATTACATGATTAAAAAAGCACAAAGTCCATTAAAGAACTTTAAAAAATAGGCAAAACATGATTAAATCAGGCACAGAAGAAATGCTTTTAGCTTAAGTATTTAGCAGGAAATTCTGAGTTGTAACAAGTGACATTAAAATTATTCCTAACAACATATAATCATATTTAATTGTTAGAAAATACCAAAAAAGTAACAAATGCAGCTTTCCTCAATTCAAGAAAGAAGTTCTCTTAACATTAAATTTAAATTTTAGTAGGGCCATCCTTTGGAGGAAAAAAAATATCTAAATATGTGAGAATAACACAGGATAGCTTTCCCTATGTTGGCATAGTTAACTTTCTCATATTTGTTCATAACCTAGTATGAGAAAAGTACCTATCATGCATATTAAACATTTTTCCAATTTAAGAAAAAAAACTAGAAATAAAAGGGTTTTTTTGTTTGTTTGTTTAACATGTTGGCATTTTGATTTTTTTCTCTCATATTGTTAAGATGTGTACAGGATGAAAATTAGGAATGATCATCACTTGTGGATAAAATACTAGGGGATTTTAAGACTGCATTTTGTTACTCAAGTAAACATACCTAAATGGTTTTAGTGACACAAAGCTCTCCTTCAGCAGATTCAATGAGATGTTAACAGAAGACATTTGCTTTCTGTTGTTACTCTTCTAGAAGAAGTCTAGCTCGATTTCTGGGGGAGCTGACTTGGATCTCTTAAAATAATTTAAATTCTAAACAATACCTTCAAATAAATATTCATAACCTTAGGTAATATGAGTGATAACTTACTGCTGTCTACTAGGTAAAATGTTTATCTACACTTTTCCAGCACTTTTTGAATTATATAGATACTTTCAAATTGTATACTACAATAAATATGGCACAAACCTTCCTCTGAATCACGAGTGACACTTTGGCAGTTATAGTCTATATTCAGCCAGTTTACATGTCATTTGGAATATTGTGGATTATCGTCAAATAAAATTTTCAGTTTTTCTAAAAGGTCACTGAAGTTTCACTTTAAGTCCTCCGAAGGTGTTTTCCTTGCGTCCGCAATTATAACATCTTAAAGGTAACAGCACTTGCTCATGCACTTCTGAAACCTCTATTGTCTTAAAGTCGCAGAGAAAAGAACTTCTATGCTTGATGTTGAGTTTTTACTTGAAACACTTTACATCTTAATCACTTTTGTCAAGTTTATTTTAATTGAGTTGTGCCTCTGTCTAGTAAGTGACCCAACTTTCACAGAATTAAAGGAAATCTTGAATAAAACCAATGGTAGGAAGACAACCCCAACATTAAAGACATGAAAGTGCATGACGTTGTTAGATCTAAAATCCATTGATGTAAAGATCACAAAGAACTTGCTATGCCTTCTGGGGGAAAATAACCACTGACGTACGAATGATTACATCAAGTATAAAATCTGGCCATTTATTTTATTCACTCTTGGGAATAAGAACAGACTCAAAAGGATCAAAATATCCCATTATTCTAGCACAGAACATTTACACAAATCCTTAAACAGTTCAAACACATTTTATTATAATTCCCAACACAATTACCAGAATATTATTTTATGTTACTGACTCTCTTCTTAATCTTTAAATAAATGTCCCAGAAAAAAAATATTCTGGACTCGGGGAGGCAAAATATTGCATATAATCTTTTTGGTTTTGATCATATAATGAATGTGAGATGTAATTCGGAAAACTACTGGACATGTTTTTTCTTGGGTAACTTTTACTTAAGTAGTAAATTCTTTGAACGGACCCTAAGCAAGAGAAACAGATGTATTCAAAAATCTCACTCAAGTTTTTTTCTGCACCTTTTCCAAGACTCCAAATGTATAAATATAATGTGAGTCTCTCTTTTATAAGCATGTAATTTTTCCTTTCCTATCAGACTACCAAGAAAGCAAACATTTATTTTATGATTACGAATTTGATCAGGAAGCCATATCTGTACAGGTTAAAAATACAGATGTATGTATGTAGCTATACAAAAGACAACTAAAATAGACTCCAGAGTCATGCTACAAACTGGGTTTTCCCTACTGAATCATCAAATCTTTTACAATGTACTGAAATTACTATCAGTATATTTAATCTTGTGTTGTCCAGTCCTATAGCATTGTTAATACTGCAATATTAAAACTAAACTTCCAGTTTTTTCAAGTGACACCAAACATCGTTTTGGGAATGGCAACTAAAGAATGAGAAACTGAAGAGAAGAGAAACTGAAATGAAATTGTTGCATTTTAGGTATGATTATTTGTAGTCAGTGTTTACATTTTGAAAGCATTTGGCTGAAAAACAGAAGTGTGATTTAGATTCTTCAATTAACTTGCTTAAACATTGGTGAAGAAAAATTTGATGTGACAATTGCTTGCAGCTATGCAGTAATTTGTGCATGTAAAACATATCACTGTTTCTGGCTCCCAGTCAACACAATCACATTTTTAGTTAAATTTTATTTTCTTGAGTATAATATCTAATATTAGTTATCCTCCTTTTCAAAACATGCTTTTAAAACAAAACTCTCAGAAACCTAGCAACATTGTCACTAATGGGCTTTTCCACTACCCCAACCCCTAACTTTGATTTTGAAAAAAATTTATGACTTTTTAAAATATTTTTACAGAATGACTTGGATCACTCATATCTATATGTATGTGAAAAGTAACATAAGGTGTGTTCTTTAGTTTTTATACCAGTTTATAAAAACTCACTACTATGACTATTTTCTTCCCATCTCCTTTTTTGTTTAATCACTTAAACATCCTGTAAAAATCTTATCAAAGTGATGCTAAGCAATAAAATATGAGAATCACAAAACTATACAAAAAACTATCACACTGATAGAAAAAAATGTATTGATTAGAATACAGTGTAGAAACAGTTCTAATGATACAGCTTGATGTCATTTCATATAAAAATGTATTTACCAGTATGCTAAACTCCAGCATTGATTTTAGTAGTTTCTGAGATGCACTCTCATTAAAAAAAAAAAAGCTGGATTTCCAAATGGTATTTAAAAATTGTTGATTCTCAGTAATGCTGTCAATCGACATTTCTGTCAGTATGTAGTTAATTCTCCTGTACATCTCTTGTAGGAAAAAGTGACACCACTTATGCATGCCTGTGACCAATGCACACTAATTTAAAACCACAGACATCTAAAAATATATACCCTGAGGCTTAGCCTTCATTGCCTAGATTTTTTTTCATTGAAAGTAACTGACCATATGCAGTCACCATGCTTACCAAAATCAAGACTATTAGTAACTTCGCTTTCTTAGGATAAAAGATTCTATTTCAGATAAAACATCTATACTATTTATAAATGGGTGCAGAGGAGAGCAGGATTCAATTCCAGATTAAGTCTGCATGTAGTATTTGACTGAGGCATCTTTAAGTTTTTCAGTTGAATTGCAAAATGTTTGCAGCACTAGGAATCTAACAAAAGAGCTGTCAAATTTCATGAAATGTACTAATGGAACTGCTCTGTGAGCATGAGGCTGAACTGTATGCTTTTGGTTATTTGGCTATAAGTCCATGGATGGTTTTCAAAAGAAAATCCAAATCAGAAATCTTCGTTAAAGTTGATTAATAATAGAATTTACTACCATTCAGAAATATGATTAGAAATCAGACTTGTGCTTTCCTTAATAAGTGGCATTCCTTAACAATCTTCTACTTGAGGGTGGGCAAAATTATGTTTTATTTGCATAGCTGCAATTTTTTTCCTTGTTAGTTTAAAAGATAATTAATTCTTATGTTAGGATAAAGTTGGTCTTTTTCCTTTAGATTATCTGAAAATTCTAGTCAGTTAATGAAGCCTAATATGATATAAGAAAAAGAAATAGATGTATTGCATTAGAGAATGTCATCCCTCGTTTCTTTTTGTCACCTCTATTTTAAATAAACTGCTGGTATGCCCAATGAAAAAAGACACAACTTAATGTTCAATTCTTTAGGTGTGGACGATGAAGATTCATAATTTGGTGAATCTGTGGGCATTTTAGCTCCAACATATCTGCACAAATACCAGAAACAAGAACATAGTGAGAATGGTACTGCGTCTCTATGGCGGATGGTGATCACAATAAGATCTTATGTTACACATTTGAAGTTTGACACCAGGCAAAATACTTGGCCTTAGGCAAAGTCAAGAAAGCATTCAAAACTGCCTTTTAAGACCTTCTCATACCACTATTTCTTTGACTTTCTCCCCCTCTGGAGGCATTCTACCTTCAATCTGCTGATTCTGGTACCTTCAGGTTTTAATCACCCAAATCTACATTTAGAAAAAAAATTCTGACCAGTTTCAAGATATCCTTCTAGTACCTGCAATTTGCACAGGCCAAAGCCATAAGATCAGTGACAAACTATAGTACAAGCTCAGGTCTTCAAAAGAGATTCCAGGGAGATTTGGTGGTGGAGGTGGTATGGTCTATTAGAGGACTTATCCGCTTATCCACTGCCCTTATTCCTAGGACCTTGTTGTACTGGGAGGAAGAGCTTAATTAAAACTAATACCTTTTCTAATACTCTTTAAAAGATTCAACTGCAATTTTCAAAGAAGTTGAAAGCACGTTACCACACCCCAGTCCTTCCTATAGTATTGCTTATCTATGAGTGTTGAACTTGGAAAATACATTTTAGGTGGACAAAATTCAGCTGAAATAGCATGTGTAGGAAAATGTTGATGCGTAGAACCTCTTATGTAAATGCTGAGTTTCTCTTGTCCTGATTTCGACATTCCAAACAAGTAAATTCAAAAACACACTTAGATAACTGAATTGGCACTGTGAAATAAATATAATTAGTGATCTGATGAGCTGCATTTCTTGGCATTTAAGGGTGGATCTAGAAACAGTACCTTAAAAATCTATTATAATTACATTATAATTAAGGAATGGTGTAAGGTAATTTAAAAAATTAAAGTCTTTGTTCTCTAGCTCTAAATACACATACCAAATCAATGTGTATCAAAAAGGAAATGTTGGACTTTTAATTATCTTGCATTTTACATAATAGTGATTCTTAAGAGGATGCTGTCATTACCTTAATTTTCCACTTTACTTTGTGCTTGAGGAACAAATTACCAGTTTTATTTTCCAGAGATATTCTTTCATACAGATTTTAGTATGGTTCTAGATTTCATACAGAAACTAGTGTTCTTTGATGTTCAAAGTGAAATAGAAGGGACCAGTTGTTAAATTTGATTATACATATACAGGGAAGAAAACCTAGTGGCTGAAAGTATAGACCTCTTCTTCAGAGTTCCCTCTTCTGAGACTGTGAAGATGGATTTGGGGGGAGAAGACATATCAATAGGAAACTAAAGAGTGGAACTAACAAAGCAACTTAGAGTGGAGTGAGAAAATAAAATGAAGTGATGGGAAAGTCTGAACTGTTAATCTATTGCTTAATGAGTCAAATACTGAACTCTAGTGATCATCAAAAATCAAATGCATTTGGACATGTTAACACAATTTTACATATATATATTCTTTTGAAGATAGACTTTCATGAAAATGAAAATTTTAAAGACCTTAATGTAACATTTTATATGTTTTTATGTTATTTAAATATAACATCAACTTTCCCGGCCAGGGAGTAGAAAAGTTTTACAAAATGAAAAATCATTTATAATCTAAAAAGTCACTTATATGTAAAGGATAACTTGCATATTAGGGGAAAAATCTAAGAATGCTATAAGTTACTAGTATAGAACTTAATAGCAATCTACATAGTGAAAACAGTTGCATTTTCACATATTGCTTTCCTTTTAACCTCAACAACTAGCAATGTTCTACTTCAATGGGCAATTTAAATTGTTAAAAACTAGACTTCTAGAAAGATAATATTTTCATATTTATGAATGTGAGTTTTATGAATAAAGGTCTATTCTATGACATGTTTAAAGGTTATATACTGATAGAAATGAAAGAAAATGTTATTTTTTGCCTTTCATCAATCAGAATCATGTTATTATAACTTCCTATATAAGTCTGCTTCTTAATGAATACAATTTATCTTTATCCAGAGTCCATTTTAGAATAATATTCATGCTTAAAGAAAAATGCAGAAAATCTAATGCAACAGTTTCTGTGTTTCTTCCACCCTACAGGATGGTAAAGAGAAAAATGATCAGCCAGGAAGAATACTCCAGGAATATTTCCATTAGTATCTAAACCTTACTTTACTTACTATTTACAAATAACCGCTAATATCTTATTTAAAAGAATCTGATAAATGATCATCTAGTTTCTTCCAGAAGTATATGGGGGGGTAGAACTTTTAAATAGATGGCTGTATCACCAAAAAAAAAAAAATCTCTTCATTTCTATCCATATTTTGGCTTGAAAAAACTTTTAAAAAATTATGTTTTAAATGTTTACAAATTAAGACAGAATTTGTTGTTTGGGTCTTAGTTAGAGTAACTTTCAGATTTCGTCACAATTAAGCCTATTAGGATAAGCTGTGAAGAGATCATTTCACAAACAAATTTTCCAAAGCATACAAGATTAATCCATATGCTGCTGAGATGAGGCACAATAAAGAAGCATTACTGAGATCATCTATGGCTAAAATGATGGTGTATGACTTATGATTAAGCTTCATTACCTGCAGAGCAAGGGGCTTCCATCTCATATTTTTCAGTAAAGCTGGTGCTGAGGTAAGCATGCTCTGAGGTCGCTTTTTCAAAGTTAAGATAACACCACTCGGGTCCTCTCGTAGTGCATTCACCAAATTTTTCAACTGCCACCCCACCTGGTAACCAGCAAAATCATTACAATAAAATTGAGGTACAGTATGCACAGCTTTAATGTTCTCCCCCTTTAATAAGATTAGTAAAAAAAAAAAAGAAGAAAAAGCACATAATTGGCGTATCATCCTATCAATTTTCAGGAGATATACTCAAGAAAGAAATGTTAGCTTTGAATTGATTACCCATGTTATTGCCTTAGAGTCCACATCATTATAACATAATGGGCATATACCACATCCACGCAGAGACTTAAAACGGTATTCTACCAATGGAGTAATTTAGAATTTAAAGAAAGTATGTCATTATTCACACTATGCAAGGAGTAAATCCTGGTTCTAGTACAAGCAAATTGAAAATTCTGCATGCCTAAAAACAAGGCGTGGCAATCCTAAGCTTACAAACTACACCACATGCTTTCTCATCACCATCTTTTAGTCTCATCACCATCTTTTAGAGATAATGTGGTACAACTCTCTCTAAATTAGAATGACACACTACCAGTAGCTGGCACTGACACACCAAGGCGACCTTCTGATGCCTAAAGACAGCATCAATAAAATAAGCCCTTTATCACACTATCAAGATAGAATAAGAAAACGACAACATCATGCTACTCCAGGGTAGTAGCTGATGAAGACCTGTTCTAAATGACCCTCAAAGTGAAATGTATCACTTGCTAAACTTAATGAAGCCATTCTATTTGAATAGCATCTCAAAATGTATTGCCTAATTAAACCAAAGTACTTGATACATTCCTCAAACCTGGCTCAGTGTTAGCCAATGTTCAATTACTTCACTCATCATCCTTTTAAAATGCTGAACAAAGAATAATTTTTGTCAGTTTGTGTTTTGAAGACAAGTTATGTAGTTACAAGGTAATTGAAATCCTAGAACTATGCTTTAAAGAGACACTTAAAATATTTAAGATTTCAAGGTTTAAAAAATACATTTTACACTTAAAAGAGAGAACCGTTTATCCCAGCTCTAACGGCCTAAGATTTTCCAGGCTGTGTTATGTAAATATATTGCATCACAATTTATCCTGGATGGCAAGCAGGCTTTAGCAAATGGCCTGAACAGTAATGGAGTTTCTTCCTAGGCATCAAAATGAAAGGGAACAGGTGCCTTCAGTCCGTTTTTCATCGTGTGTTTGCCTGGATGATAATGCTCAAACTGGGAAGAATGAGCACTTCCATCAGAAGCACAGCTCCCACACCCTAGGAGGCAGGGGTACTCTCGATGCAGTCATTGTGGGATAATGGAGACTTTCATTTCTATAATGAGTGATCATTCTTTAAATTATAACCTCTACTATCGATGAATTGACTGATGGTGAAAGAGAGGACAAAAAAGTGAGATGTCATAATGCTTAAAACCTCAGGGTTCTTAGGACCAAATCAAAATGGTCATTACGATACTTGCCTAACACGAATAAGAGGCTGCTGGTTGAAAAAAAAAATCACAGTAATACGGTCAACTACAGTAATGGAACTCGCCAAATGCCTCCCATTATATATAAGTGAGGATTATTATGTGCCCAAAGGTATATTACATTGATTCTAATTCTTCTGATAGCTAAGTAGTATCCCTGCAGCCATTTCTAAAAGCCAAGAGTCAAAGCAAAATGAGTTCAAATCCAAGTATTCAATTTTTCTTGCCAAAAAAAAAAAAAACACAAAACACATGAGCACAGACTTTTCAGTTGCAGATTTGGAGGGAGAAAACATACTGTTTGTACAAAGAGTTTATGAACAACTTATTAATGATAACCATACGTCATCATTTATTAAGTAACTGTCAACCAGACTAAACCTGTCACTATGACAGCTATCATTCTTTCAGCTTATCTATTCCCAACAATGAGCTACAAATTGATTTCTATCCAATTTTTTCCACTTTATTCTATGATGTGATCATTGTGACTGGGTGAAAAATTTAAAGCTAGATGATGTTTTCCTGGATAATGCTCACTGCAAGTTGATTGCCCTTTCATGCTTTCTATATGTTCTTCCTGAACACACACTCCTCCAAAAAGAATTGTTTTTCCATCAGAGAGCAGAATTGCTTTTTGATGAGAAAGTAATATGGCCAGATTTTAATTTTATAGCTGAATATATTTAATGGCAGAAAATTTTGGCAGATAATTTTACTACTTGCCAATCAGCCTCCCCACTTTCGCTGGCATAACATTAACATGATTTTAAACAAAGTAAGCAAATATATACCAAAGTTCATATATATATATGGTATATATATATTTGGTATATATATATCGGTTCTTTTAAATTCTTTTTCTATTACCCTAAAGGAAATTAAAATGTGTAATGTGCTTCAGAATACTATTAAAGCAAGTAAAAATTGTACCTCATGTAAATATCCACTAGAATGGGACATTAAAATTGTGTGACAAACAACTCCAAAATAACAAATGTAATATTACCTTTGCAAAAATATTCTATTAATATAGAAAACACCATTAACAGCAGTTACATAAAAGAGGAGTAAAGATTACAATGTGTACTTCTTTATACTTTTATTTCCTAAATTCTTGATATTATATGTGAACTACTCTTATAAACAATAATATCCACAAAGTAACTGGATCAAGTTCATGGACTGTAATAACCCTATTAGATAATACTGAACTTTATGAATAACCAAAACAGGACTATTTGTTATGGATGGAAAATTTCCACAAAAAGTACAGAACAAGAAACACAACACTATTTCAAACACTAAAGGTGGTGATGGGGAAATCACATCTGCTCTGTGCATTATGTTTTCAGATGTTTAGCAGAAGTAGAGCTGTGCTCAGCAAAGATGTTATCCACTGACTTTTGATTCAAGAATGACTCCAGAGATACTCTACTCAAGCGCTAAGTCAGGTTCGCATAGAAATTATTGAATGGGATTGAAGTTGGCTGAGCAATTCACAGGTTTTAGTTATAGTAGTCCCATTCCACTACCTATGTACACACACACAACCATATTTCTTGCCTTTCTCAAACTGCCTTATGTGGATAATTTCTTATTTACTTTCTATCTTCTCCACTACATATAATTTTTAACAACTGTCCCCACATATTAGGGTGCATCATGTTCTATTCAAGGGAAAATATGATATGTTCCAAGAGTTCTAGGAAATATTATTTCCAGCTCTAGTTCTGTGATATCCTAATCTCCAGCCATATTATGAAATATAGTTGACTCCTGAAATTAATGAATTTCTCTCTAACTGCTTCTGTGATATAGTTGATAGCTTATAGAGACATGAGTAGGTGTCATGATAATATGAGGCAAGTAAGTAAGTTACAACTTCAAGAAATCTGGGAGTACCAACCCCTGTGAGGAGCTAAATGTCATGTTTACCTCTTGAAATAGTAAAAGATGCATGTGAACCACTTTTCAAGCTTAGTTTTCTATGTTCTCATTTAAGTTTCTGGCTATACTTTTAAAACATCAAGTGTGATAGACCTGAATTAGAAACCATGTGAAGACAGAATAGTAATACGAAGTGACTGTAAAATAATTTTCACATTGGTTGCAACTTTACAATGGCTTCTGCAGATAGAGGGAGATTTGAAAGCATAAAGAAGGGATCCTAGTGGCCCATAATATGAGAGTACAATCCAGTGATGAGAAGGAATTAAACAAGATACAAAATTTTAAGGAATAATGGACTGGGGGTGTACATGAAGAAAAACTATTCTAATAATCAAAGACATCCAAAGAGGAACTGACTGGCTTGTGAGAAGAATAAGTGCAGCACCTTTGGAGATATTGCAATATTCTCACACAGGCTAACAGATTAGATATTAGATTTCTAATGTACAATATATTCCAACTCCCATATGCAAACTAGGTAGGAAAATGCAAATAGAAGATACAACAACAGATTAGCTTGAGTAAAGGAATGTGGTCCTGATACATCTCTTACTACTTGTCCTCCATCTTCCTCCTCTGAGCCAATAAATGCAAACATTTCCTCTAGGCTAAGTGTTAGACTTTTCTTTTTTTAAAAAAAAAAATTTAGACCTCTTTCTAACATTGTCTTACTATAACCTCTTCTCTTCCCAGAGCTGCCATGTATAACTTTCTGCAGAACTTTTAAATTTTCCTAACCTTCCCTGCTTTCTACCATGAACTCTAGTGATGTATTTCTAACTGTTCAGGTCATTCATACTAACAGCCACTGAATGATCAAGCACCTGTAATTCAGTATGCTAGATCCTTATCTTTATTACATTTGTTTATATGTTCACTCTTCCAACGGCCCTTCGAAATAACTCTTAAACCCATTTACATGTGAAGAAACTGAGTCACAGAGATTACATTTTGTTGGCCAAGAGAATGTAAGTGGCAAAGCTAAGATTCACATTCAAGTCTGTTTGAATCTGAAGAAACAAGGCACTAAGAAAATAATTACCCTCTCTTAAAATCCCACTGGCAGTTCAAACATACACAAGACTATAAAGATCAAACTTACTATCATCTCTCTGCAGATGCATACATGCACGTGCACATACGTGCGCACACACACACAGAGCCTGCCATCATATTAAGCTTGGAGACTGAAGTCACTGATGAACATTCCCTCTTTATAACTCATGTATGTGTGCAACAGAACCAATCCTAGCCTCTTCTCACTGCATATTTGGCTTTGAGTGTCTGAATGTTGTAGTTAAGAGTCCTAAAACAAATCTTTCTGCTCTTAAGTCAGCTGTGCTTCCAAGTGACTAGGACCAAGAGTGAAAAAGTTTCCTGCCCTTCAAAACCTTTGAAAAGTTCTCCAAAGGCTCAACTGAAGAAATCATTCCTTATGCAGGACCTCTGCCAATATGCAGAAACAGCTTTATCTCCTATTTCTCTTCAATGTGGTTCTCAAACGTCAGCATGTGTTACAATCACCTAAAAGACTTGTTAAAAGCAGATTGCCAAGTTAGACTTAATATTTGATCAAGATGGTCTGGGTGTGGTTCTAGAACTCACATTTTAAAAAAGCAGTGTGGAAACTGTTTTCCAAACATCCAAACATCTAAAGTGATGCTGATCCTACTGTTGTGGGAACCACATTTTGAGAACCCCTGTACTACACACTGGGTTTTTGGAAGACAGTGACTTGCCTGTGTCTAGAATATTTCAGGTGTTTCATGTTTTTAAGATGAAATATTATAACACATGTGTGCCTTCCATGTAGTATGAGTGGTGAACACAGCAGACTGGCCTCATTAAGAGTTTTATGAACAAGGTAATGAGCAGGTGAGTAACATTTACAACAAATAGAAGCACCTCAACAGCATGGATACAGGGTGCAAAGGGACCCCCAAAAGGGGTATCAAACCCATTCCTGAGGGTCCAAGGAAAGTTTCCTATTAGTCTAATCTAAATTTCTGAAGAGTTGGACAGGTGACTGAGACATGGAGACTGTGAGGCAAAATATCACTAGCTTGAGCAACTTTCAGTAGATCAATATGGGTGGAGGAGTTGGTAGAGTATTGCTCTCCTTGTGCTTTTCTCAACTGCATCTTTGCAAAAGCACTTTTCTTCTATTTGTATTTTCTCTCACCAATACAATCTTCCCAACCCATAAAGGTTCACATTAAGTGGAATATTCACCACAAGGCCTCGCAGAGCTAGGACCATATTTTTGTCATGAGAATCGCGTAACTCACCGCATCGCTTGTGGCAGGTATTTCAAGGGCTGCCTCTTATTATAGTTATATATTTTACCACACCCTCTCCCTTTACCTGTGCACACAAAACTGGACTTTGAGGGGGTTTTGGTGAATAAAAACTGAATCTTATTATCTGGATATTCCTGCAATAAGTAAGATTCTTTACAAATGGTAGACACTATTTTTTAATGACTTGACTAGTGAGATGATATGACATGAGAAAGTAAATGTTCCAGAGACAATAAAGCACCTTGAAAGTACAAAGGGGGGTTTCAGTTTTGCAGACAAAACCAAGTAGTAGCATTAATTTTTTCTCTAAATGATATCTATTTAATTCTAAAGACATAATAGACACTTTTAAACCCAATTTACTGAATAAATGTTCTTATAAATGTTGAAAAAATAGCATTTATTGTCTTGAATACTCCAAATCTAAAGGAAGAGTGATATCATTATGACAGACCTTTAAAATGGATATAGTTCTCATTTTCCATAAAAGGATTTTGCTTTATCAATACCGATAAGGTTCCTCTTTCCCCCCCCAGAAAACCATCTTGCAGTGCTTGTAAATGGTCCAGTTTCTCTTTCCAAATAACTTAACAGATCATTTCATTTACATTACATTTACAGATTGGAATAAACTTTTAAAAAATTATTATATGCATCTTACACAAACCATGACTTATTACTAGATATAAACATTTTCTCACATATGCTGAATTACTACTACTATCTTTCTGATGAAGGTAGTTTTAACTACCTGGTTTATTTACAACTTCCAACTTGTACATTAAAATGTATTTATAAACAACACACAGGATTGAAATTTCCTAAAAAAAGTTTTAAGGTATCCAGAGTGTTAAAAGTCTGCTTGCCTGTGCATGGGGCTTCTAATGGTTAGGATCAGGCTGAAGAAGACAGGTTTTCCTAGGTGAAGGACAACAGAAGTTGTTGGTCAGGTCCTTGGACAATGGGTTGTTCGAATTGGGTGCATAAAAGGTTCGGAGGTTAATGAAGAAATGAGAGGCTTTCTTCCCTTTTGGAACAGAAAGGAAAGAAGTTTTCTCTGATTCCTTGACAACCTGTCCTAGTCTATCTGGTTTCCAAACAACTGGTGAATTATTTGACCAAGACATGAAAATAACCTCTCCTCTGTGATTATAAGTAGTCAAATTTACAAGCAAGCATAAGGGTAAGCTTTATAGTCTAACCACCCAGACTTTCTTTACCTTTGTCACAACTATATTTGGAGTTACAAGAGAGGAACACGGAATCCCTGAAAACATTTTCAAGCTACTATCGTTATCCTTCACATGACAGAGAAACAGATGAACATATTCACATGCTCCTGGTTGTACGTGAGTTCTTACTTACAGGCTGTAACTTATATGTGTACGATCTTGACAAAGGAAATTTCAGACGAGGTATGCCTATACAGATGAATGTCTGATGATATGAGTCACCCAAATGTCCTTCTGTTCTATGTGAAAACACTTAAGAGACTTCATTCAATAAACAACTCATTATACCACAGCTATGACACTCTGTCTTGGCCAAAGATTTTGGAATCGAAATATTTATTATGCTGTTCTGTTCCTTTGCATTAGTAAAAAGTTCTTGAAATATCTAATGAATTCAGCATTTTATTCCAATGACAGCCTTTCTTTGGCAAGACAAGCTATGGAGGAAATGTCATAGTCATTTACATTTCAGAAATGATGAGTTTTGATACACAGTACCTTTCAAAGATTCTAGAGCTGCTAAATCTTGATTACCAAACAACAAACTTCACCTTTAATTTCTATTCAGACAATACTAACGAGAAAGTCTTATAATATTAAACTATAATATATTTGGAGATAAACTAATTTTGCTCTTCCATATTCATTTATCTACTGAATGGAAAAGTAGAGAATTGCTCCACAGTCCAAATATAAAGAAATATTAACTGAAGGATGTACATTCAGTAACAATATGTAAAAAAGGGATTTGAAGTCCAGAATGAAGTTATATACATAGGAAATTAATTCTGAGTATTCAAAAATCTCCCCTGGAGTATCTATTTGAAATAAAACCTTAGTATTGATATCTTTATAAATAATATTAGAAAGGATAATTTGGGTAGAAGATAAAAGGAACAAACATCTGCAAAGAAATAATATAGGAACTATATGCTTTATTTTCATTAGAGCAAAGTCTCTACAATTTTGTCTTTTTAATTTTTGAGCTACTCTTTACCTCACATCCTCTTTAACATTAAAAAGTACTTAATTTAGGGGAAATAAAGACTATGTCAAGAAAAAATTTGAAGGTATTTGCTTCTTATGTGGCATGTGACTTTAATTTTGCTATAAAACCTGGACCATGTTAAACTGCTCATAATCTGTACTTACGTTTTAGCACTTAATATTTTCATGTGAGTTTCACAGATAGTCACATATGTAATGTGTGTATAATATTTAAATAGAAAGCACAGAGAACATAATTTCTCACTACTAAAAATGGAATGCAAAGAAGAAAGCCAACTTGAGCACTGTAAGAAGCTAGGACTGTTTTTTCCCTCCTGTTACACACCACTTTCCTGGAGTCTTTTTGTACATAAGCAAGAAGTTCTGAGAGCTAAATAAGAATTTTTTAATTAGCTCATGATAAGACTCATAGGAGAAAGAAAACAGTAATCATAATTTCTTTTTTATGTTTTACTAATTGATCCACATCATTTTTACCAGCCGCACATTTCCACAACCTGTTACTTGTGTATTTCCCCTTACTTATCACATATATTAACTGCAGCCTCTGTATCACTGATGGCTCTACTTCTGCGGCAAGCTGACTTACAGACTGTGCATTAGTTTAGCATCTTGAACAAGTACTTCTCTTTCCCTTCTTCCATTTTAATATGATATTTGAATTTGTGTATCTATAGAAAATTAAATCAAAGTCTATTTTATTTTTATCATTTTATCATGGTGTCCTTTAAAATCCTTTAACATGGTGTCTCCAAAACATAAAATTGAATGAGTCTGAAAATCTCTGTTAGGGAATATAGGAGAGGAAGAAAACCTTATAGTGAAAGGTTGTGAAGTGAAGGCTTGATCATACCACAGAAGCTTATTCTCACAAAAAACAGTCTATAATTTAAAAGAGCGATAATACAGGTTTTTAACTAAAAATTTCATAAAAATATTTACATGGGTTACATTTTAAAATAATTTCATAACTGCATCTATTTGGAAATACATTTCAGCTGTTCCTATATTTCATTGCTATTCATCTTATAGACATTGGGAAGTGTATTTTAAAACGAAGAGCCCAAGTTACCAAATCTAAGGGATGAAATGAAACGTTATTATTTAAAATATCTATTTGTTATTTATAAGAATTCTGGGAAAGAACAGAGAAAACATATTTAATTATGAAAAAAAGTTTAAATTGGATTTAGGAATCCAAATAAAAAAGCAGTGAATAAATTAAAACCCTAGTATTCAAGGTGGCTGTGGTGATGCGACATACATCTGAAGAGGTGTGAACCTGTTTCCCTAAATCAGATACAGTGTTGGAAATCAATGTTACCTCAATAAAAACAATCTAAAACAAAAAAATCCCCAAAGTAGCATGCTTAAAAACTTACAACTGTGTCAAGATTGACTTTTAAAATGTCATTTACTGGAAGACATTTAACAAAGATACGCTTATTTGAAAATACTAATGAACTTTATTTATCAAATCAAGACCAAAGCACATATATAAATATGCACATATAGATAGCTAAATAAACAGCATTCTAAATTGTAATAAAATGTCTACTTTAAGAACTTCCACGATATATATAAATACTTTTACTATAGAAGTTTTAGAAATCACTTTACCAGAATTCCAGTAACTCAGATAAAAGGTAACTCAACGTCAACTTCAAAACAGGGCCATAATCAACTCTCTCTACTATTTGTTCCAATTCTAAAAAATCCCTGATTACTCAGTATTAGGGTAATGAGATATGAACATAATCAGTGGATCCAATATTTAAAAGTCAGCTGTCATGCTGATCAGAATGTTAATTTAGTGGATGGGATCTATATTTGAATATTAGGGCTACATAACCCCAAAAAGATATCAATATTATTGTTACTAGCTCTTAAATTTGTATTTTATGGTGCTCTGGTATGTTAAATACAGCACTTTTAAAATTTTCATCAGGCAGTTAAATGTTACCTAATAATTGCCTAGTCCCACTACAGATACAAAGTGGATTAGGCAATTGTGACTGACCAACTGTTTCTTCTTTGATAGCAAGGATAGAAAAATAGTTGAGGTCATTGGTATTGCTATATAAATGAGGTACACACTTAATGAGCCAGAGTAGGCAAGAACATCAGTTGAGATACATTTTAGACATACAAAAAAATCATTTCTAAGGAAACCTTTCAAAATTCCATGTTAAATAATTAGATCATATTAACTCCATGTTCACACTGAAAGATAAACTGAAATAAAAAAATAGATGAGAGTAACCATTTTTAAAAAGCAATTACTCTTTTCTTGATGAAGTAATAACAACTGTGTAAATAAGAAAGAAAGAAATTAGGATGCAGATATCTACAGAGAAAATAAATTGTTTAACAGAAAGTTACCACTGTTAAGACACCATATAACTTATCTTATTTATATAAAGACTTAGGATAATAAATTTTGATTTTATAATGGAAGAATAAAACATACTATTGGGTGATTATGTAAAGAATTGATTTCTCCAAGCAAAATAAAATATATACTAATATGTGATATTTCAAAACCAGTTTCCACACATTCTCATCATATTACAATGTTCAATTTAGGTTGAAATTAAGAAAACCCCTATGGTCATTTAATAAACCACCCACTATATATTGTAAAATCTGAAATAGTACTATGAATAATTTAAATCTATTATTCAGTTTCCTTTAACTTTTGGTAAATGTCACTTCATTATTTTACTTTATTTTTCTTCAAGGGAACAATTAATTTGCTCTGTTTTAGAACACCAATTTTAGAATCTTGGCAGAATTATATTAGGGTATTATCATAACCATTTCTTAATCAGTATGTTAAATACTTATTTGCCACCTTATTTAATTCTGTAAAAAGCAGTATCTTGTGTTTATAGTATTAAGATGTGGGGTATATCAAAAACTACAAGCATTTGAGGTCTCAGTTTTCAATATTTTGGGCATTAGGATTTATAGGATAAGTACTTTCTCCTTTGAGAAAGAACAGACTTGGTAAGGATGAAAAATCAAAGGGGTGAAAAGGGAGGAGAAATGCTCGTGAGACGAAATGAGGATGGTAAAGAAAGGGAAAGGAAAAGGGAATTAGAGGAAAATCTAACAAAGACAATTTGGTGACTTTAAATTGAGAGAAAACACATGGAGTGTTATCCAATCATGCCATTAATTGCACTCCATGAGCCACTCCTTCCTACAGAGTCTAGGGAATGGGTGAGGGAATGCCATGATTAAAGGAGAGATGAACTTTAATGGATCATTATACTTTTCTCCCATTCTGATTATGATGGCTTCCCTTTTCAACAATTGTTACTTCTTGTTCTGGGGTTGAAGGGTGAGAATGGATTCAAAAATAAGAAATGAAAGTGAGAATAAAGGGGACATCTTTGAGAACTACACAAATGAAGTTGACATGAATATTCAGCTGACATAATAGTCTCTGAATTTGTACCATTCCCTGGTCCCCTCTGCCATCACCTGCGCTCTTGTTCAACAATGTTTATATTTCTCTCCCATGTCTCATTATCAATGTTCAACATCCTGACTCTTTGCTGCAGTCTATCTTCTTGTCTATCCCAACCTGGTAATTCTCCACCCTAGTAGCTTTGATAGCCACATCTATTAAACCATTTCCTGATGGAATATAGGACAGTTCCAGAAGACCTTTCCAAATAATATTAACATATTTTTAATATTTACACAAAATAAAAGGAAAATTTTCCAAATGCTGGATCCAACCATCACATATGCCACTCTTCTCAACTGATAATCCTAAGAAGAAAGTATCTGTTTTTAGTATGAATAGAATCTTTAGAACACTTACACACCAAAAACAGCATTGACACGAAATTTAACAGGTTAACTAGGAATATGCCCAAATAGATTTAGTAACTACATATAGTCTCAGCAGTTAGAAAATAACGTGATAAAAGTGCAGCATGAGGGCAGAGTTGCTGGTTCAAACTATGCCGAGGCATCTCCCAGAGAGAGGGATGTAGTGGCAGATGAAGTGGGAAAAATCTTGGGATATTCAGCAGCCTTTGAGGAGTTGGATCTTCAGTGGCAGGGAAGACATGCAATAGGACTCAGTCTGTTTTGCTCGGATGTTCATGATATTTTCTTCTTCCTACCTGGCAGCCACAGTTTCTCAGCCTCAGAAGTATGTTGATTTGAAAAGCTTAAAAGCCACTTATAATAAAGAATACAGCAACATGAAAAAGGACATAAAACTTCCAGTTTCATTTCAAGTAAGAAAATAAAACTTTAAAAAGAACAAACTAGAAACACACATCTAGTTGGACATCTTGAAGATACACCATACTAGCAATTTCAAAAAATAGCATTGTAATTCACTCATAGTCCATTCAACTTTCTCAGACTTTCTGGGAAAAATTTCAAATTGCTTTTCTATACGTTTTAAAATAAGAAAAGTTTTCAGATTTTATATTGAACACTATTAACTACAGCAGTGAGAAACTTTAGAATTATAAAAAAAATACTATCTGGGCTATTAACATCCAAAATTACAAGATTTAATACTATACTTTTCATTACTGAGTCTAAATTGCTATATAGTAAAACTGGCAGCCTCTCCCTATTTTGGTCAATTAATTAGAAGATTATAAAATATTAATTATGTATTTCAAAGGTATTAGGCCATACTTTTATATAATTTAATATTATAAGCAATTCCTAACGTGCATGATAATGAATGCAGAGAGAGAAGGGAGAATTGCAGGCTACAAATAACTTCGATTTGTTTAAATGAATTTATCAACTCATCAAATCTTTCACAGTAACAACCCAGAAGATTTCCATTTTATCACCTTCATATATTATTGTCTAGTAAGAAGTTGAAAGTACTGTACAGATCACATGCAGGCAACACCAAAAAAAAAAAAAGGTGGGAGGCAGAGTGGACTGCAGTTAATGAAATGCACCATTCTTATACAAATTTGCCTCTTACTTGCGCACAAAGAAGAGAATCTAGCAATTGACCACATGTTTAAGCAAAACAGCTTTTACAGAATTCAACATATTTTCCTGTCAGGGTTTGTCTCTATTATAATCCATAATCAATTTAAGGTTCTAGCAGCAGTCTGACAAGAAACTGGACTCCACTGGTCCAACCGTTGTAGCAGGTACAAGGGAGGTAGTGAAGTGAAGCTCCAAGTGCGAGCTGCCATTGTGCTAGATGCCTCACAGATCTATCTTAAGGAAAGGAGTGTGTGAGGAAGCGATGATAAAGTCAAAATTTAATGCCACTTCTAATTTCAATAAGCAGATTCACTCCCCACGTTAAGTAAATTCTTTCTTTCTTCTCTTGTCCTTGACCCCAATTAATCTCTCACTGAATCCTGAGGTTGAATTCCATGCTTGTTAGAATTTCCCCTTTTGTTTGATAAGTTTTGAATTTGAGCTTAGGAAAGTATAACAAAAGTGAAGTACAGTACGGGCCTTAGAGTGGGCATTGAGTTGTGGATAAATTAGTCATTCTGAGTCTCAACTCCATACATTTCTTCTTTGTAGGACTAGTGTAAAGGCAGAAAAGACAAACGTGTAAAAGTACATGATGCTTGGCAGACTGTGAGAACCTAGTAGGTGTTGATTACAGTTATTATCAGAAAAAGGTAAACTGATGCTTGAGTAGTTACCATAACTCACTTAAAGCCATAAGTCAATTTCAGAACATGAACTGGAAACAAGTTCTCCCAACTGTCATTCTGTGCAGTTTTCAACATTTTAGAACATTCCTGTGATGCAAAGAGGAATTTTCACATTCTCACAGTATTTAAATATCACCAGTTCATATAGATTTTATTATTCCAACTGTATTCTTTTAAGGCTTTCATATTTGTTTGATAAACCCCAGAATCTTTGCCTCACAAAGAATATCCTTTCACCAATTTTATTTTTCACTAGAGACTAATTTCTACCCTCCTAGAATTTATCAGCAGGAAAGTGGTACAAGTATCCCATAGATGTCCTAGCTGTTAAGGTCACATTGGAGAAAGGGCGGCAGCATGAACATTAAAAGAGAAGAGGGATAAGCTGCTGGTCTACTGAAGCAGCCAGCTCCCTCATCTCACCGTCCAAGTCCTTATCCTAGAGGACAAGAAACTTTGGTCAAGATAGACACTTCATAGAGCTTCTAGTAACAAGAACTGTATCAACCAAACCTCTAAAGAGTGTGGAAAGGCTCTGTCAATTACCAACATTCTGCTATGATCTGTAATTAACCTTATATCCACATGTTTCATTTTCTAAACCTTCATTTTTTTTAGTCACTTAAGATAATGAACCAATTGAAGAAAACCACAATATTAATTATCAATGTTCAGGAGCCTTTCAAAGTACCGCATACTTGTTATTTTATTCAAAGAAAAAAATTGAAATGGCTTCTTTCTGTTGAGATTGGAATCACCAGAAAGACAGTCTTTTCACATAAGTGTTTTTACTCCCAAAATAATAATCTTTAAAAAAAAAACAAAAACAAACTTCCTTCTCTGACTAGACCATGCAAAAGCAAATTTAGTTGAAAGGTTTAACAGGAAATAATTACTCACTTTGAAGAGTCAGTGAGTCGAATATTTACCAGAAAAAAACGTATCTTTTCAAATGTGATTATACTAATAACCAGATTATTTTAACTTCATTTTTTTTTGTAGAAAATGTACTTTATTTTGGCAGAGTAGGAGAACGGAATGAATCAACACAGAAAATTGTTCATTTTCTAAATATAAGATTAAGAAAAATAACCCTTGGAAATCTAGCACAGACACAGGAAATCTACCGCTGCCATTCTTAGCCCAGATTGATTGAGGCTCAGAGAGCAGAGAAATTCTACAAACTTATTCAGTGAAGTACAGCAGTTCTCAACCTGTAACTGTAGTCCTTTGGGGGGGGGGGGATGAAGTGCCAATTCAGCCCTAAAAATTTAAAACTTTAAAAAATTGACATTTAAAAGAAACCAGACAGAAATCTACTAGACACTTTAATGAACAAATCGATGTTAAAATAGATGAATGAATGTATGTGGTCACAAAAAAATGGACTAGGTAATTCAAGAATTTGTTAAATGAAACATAAAAGTTTTATCAATAAAGGCTGAATGTGAATGCATCCTCATGTTAATTTCTATTTCCAAATTATTTATGCCAGTTCCTGGGATGTATGTTATCCTGCACCTGCCTGTACAGAAATGCATAGCTAACCCTGACAACCATCAGTATTTCCATGTGTTCCTTTAAAACCATGCCTTTAAAAACAGTCCAGTAAATAATTAAGAACAATAGTTATCCATTTACTTTTTAAAAGGCTGTTTAATTACTTTGTACACAAATAGGCATTTCATTTCATTGGTATTCTTTAAAAACTTTAGCAAATTTTTATATTAGTTCCTCCCACTGACTCGTAAGGTAATTATACATACCACAGTCTGATGATTAACTTGAATCACTTCATCGCCAGCATGGATTTTCTTGCACCGATCTGCAGGTGACTAAATTTAATATAAAGGAAATGATAGAAAACATAAGTCTTATCAGTCATTTCCTCTTTCTGGAAACAGTACAATAATTTAATCTTCTTAAATTAGATCAAGAACTTACAATCGTCAAAGGATTAAACTGATAAAAATGGTTAGTAGTATTTAGCATATTATTTAGTAAGTATGTTTAAACAATGACAGGAAGTACAAATGTAAAATGATAAGCAGATATTTATGCTACAAAAGACCTCTGTTTGGGAGTATTAGGGGAAGATTATAATGAATATTAACTTTTACAAACTATGTACAGACAACCCTACCAGACTCTATCAGGTAACTATTGCAAACATATATTTCAAAATACTATCTTTTTGAACTTGGATATTTACCACTTAATATGAATAATTTATGTTAACTTTAGCAAATAAAGATTTGCCAAGTACATGCTATGATCAGTATCAAAGCTTTGTCAACTAATAGTTAAGTTGCTAACTTTTCAGTATTGATAACATCAAATGTGAATAAATGAACAGAGCAAATTGACAGATGACAATTAGGTCAAAGTTACATCATATAACATTCTCCTAACATCTAAGTGTGTCTGTCTCTTATGTATCTTACAGTGTAATATACTAGCAAACAAAATAACCCTACATAAGCTAAAATACCAACATTTCTACAGGATACAATACTTTAATAACTTTTTTCTTTATTCCTATATTAGATTAAAAGCAAAAATAAAGAACCCAAAAACAATTTTGGTAGGCTAATGTGGACAAATTTTATGAAGGCTTTAGAAACCGAAAATGAGATTTAAGATAGAAATTTTATAATATAGGGCTGGGTAACGAATTTAAAATATTATTCTTTAATTTTCCTCTAGTGACTATTGATGACTGATTATATACATATTATTAGGCATTTTGAGGACAATATGTGTATAGACTTTTGCATATGCAGAAAATGCATTTTTAAGAAAAATATATTTATGTATTTATGTATGTGCTAATTTAGCTATCAGACATATCTATAAATACTGCTACTTATTCATTAGTATTTCATTGAAAACTAAAGAAGAAAGAATGAATGGTAACAGATTCTGTAAAGTAAAATGCAATTTTGAGGAATAGGATTTATTTTTAAAGTGATTTCCAGTTCCTTTAATTTTGATCACTTCCAATTATTCCAAAAACAGAATTCTTAAAACAATGTTAACCTAAATTCAAAATATTTTAAAATTCACAATAAAATTATTCACCATTAGCAAGAATTCAAGTTAAGATGATGGTTACTCAAGGTATTAAAAAATAGAGATACCATATGATACAGCAATTCCACTCTTACGGATCTACCCAAATAATGTGAAAACACTAATTAGAAGAGAGATACGCAGTTATATGTTCACTGAAGCACTATTTATAACAGCTAAGTTATAGAAATGTAAGTGCCCAGAGACAGATGAATTGATTAGAAAGGTGTGATGTATATACACAATTAAATACTCAGAAATGAAAAAAGATGAACTCTTGTCATTTGTGACAACATGGGTGTAACTGGCGGGGATAACATTAAGTAAAATAAGTCAAAGGATGAAATATAAATACCAGATGGTTTCACTTGCATATAGAATATAGAAAAACAAAACAAAGGTCAGACAAAACCAAATTCTAGAATCTGTAGAATTGAGGCTACCAGTGGGGAAGAGGGAGAGTGGAAAGCTGTGCACAGAGCAGGCCCAATGAACTATGATGGAGGACTCTAAGTGGTTTGGTGATGGGTGTGATGCGGCAACATACATCTGAAGGAGTGTGAGCCCACACCTCTGAGGCAGATACAGTGTTATAAACTAATGATAGCTCAGGAAAAAAAATAACTAGGAAAACAAGTAATAATAACTACCAAAAAAAAAAAAAAGCCTAAATAAAAGGATAGATTCATCAAGTATGTGAACCCTATCAGAAAAGTATCTTAAAAGTTTGGTGATTATCTTTTTAAAATGATAAAGTCCATTCCTGAATAATTTGGTCCACAATGGATCTTTTAAAAGAAGACCATGAAAGAAAAAGATCGAGTCAATGGCCCTAGTCAGGATGCAAAAGATAATGATGGTATATAAAATTAAAAAACAAACAAACTTTAGCATAGATAGTAAAAAAGGTAATAAATGACAGATTTTCAGTGTTTAAAGGAATCCTAAAGATGATTTTGTCCTAAACCCTCACTATATATATGAGAAAACTGAGTAACTATGATAGAACATGGTCTATAATGTATCCACATACTAAGCAATTTTGCTAAGGCTCAATACATATTTAATTATAAAAAATGAGGATATCAAAAACAACATTTTTAAAAAGATGGAATTAAATGAGGTCAATGTATAGTTCATATCTAAACTACTCATACAATCTTTCTCTTTATCCACCTGTCAAATATTATTGAATAATTAATATGAACAATGCATAGAGCTCAACAGTTTTTCACAGACCTCAAATAATCTACAGTTATAGCCAACCAATTCTTCAAGACATAGTTAAAAATCATTATTTCTGTGATTTCTTCTCTGATTTTACGTGGCAGAACTTACCATTCTC
Source organism: Uropsilus gracilis (assembly GCA_004024945.1). Taxonomy (NCBI): domain Eukaryota; kingdom Metazoa; phylum Chordata; class Mammalia; order Eulipotyphla; family Talpidae; genus Uropsilus; species Uropsilus gracilis. The sequence continues at coordinate 123,380 of PVHY01000188.1, forward strand.
TCCTTTGTTCATCTACAAAGATTTTATCACCTACTTAAACAGTTAAGCCTGCACTTGTACTCCTCATTGGCTGTAAGCTAGTTTAATTAAAAACATTTTTTATTATCTAGTCCCATGCCTAGAACATAGAACACATGAAGCACAGGTTTATTAAATGAGTACATAAATCAATGATCAAATGAATGTACAAATAAATGAGAATGATGAATGATGAGAATATAGCTTCCAGGATCTGAATGCATTTAAAATTTTATATAGTTTATAAAATGCATTTAGCTGCATCTCTACCCCAGATTAATTCTCATTTAATACCAAAAGTGAAATCACTTCAGCAATTGAATTGCAATATATATTATGTTTCACCTTCACAAAAAAACAAGAGAAGCAGGAGGGAATAAACTCAGTAAATTAGCAAAGTAATAGTGAATTAAATGAAGAGAATGTTGATTTTTTAATAAAAATTGCTGGTAAAATATTGAGATTAGACTAATTCTATCAGTCTTTTTTGAAGGAACACAGTATAAACATGAAATGTGCCAGCATTTCTAAAATAAAAACAAATACCCCCAAACTCAGCACATGCTTAATTACGAGAGGAATGGATGTCTGGGACTACCAAATGCAGGGATAATGATCGAGTATGCTATTCAAATCTATTATACTTATTGTATTCATGCCCAACATTATCTCTTCAGATTTCCACAGCTCTTTGTAGGAAAGGCTTTCACATCCATTTGCTTATCTGATTTTCACAACAGCCTAGTGAGCTATGTGGTATAAGGGATATTTTGAACTTACAGATGGGGAAACTAATACAAAAAGAAGGTAAGTGATTTGCCAAAAGTTACACTGTCAGAAGGATGCAGAGTGGGAACTGAGCATGTCTCAGAATCACCTGATAAAAAAATCTCTTAATAAGAAACAGGCTGGTCTCCAGTTTCTGATTCAGAGTTTTGGGGTGGGGTCCAAGGATTTTAATATCTATCATGATTTCAAGGCAGGCTGGTGTTGATGGGTCCAGGGAGGGAATTCACCGTGACAAACACTGAGAAACACCATCTGCTGAATTAAAATGAATTATACTGATGATATTCAGAAAGCCTGACTTACTGTTGTTTCGTATCTTATGTAAGTTTCTCAATATAACTAAACTATTTAATAGATGAAAGTGGATTCTTTTAGATGTCACAAATACTTGTCACAAACCAGAAAATACTGAGCAAAGACAAATTTCTAGTTGTGGACAGAAAACATCTGATTCACCATATAAAGAGCTTTTCTAAACAAAATAAAAGACATATTGTCCCCAAACCAACACTTTTTGACTCCTCTCTCTCTCTATATATATAGTTTTAATTTTGTCTCTTAATCTGTTCAAGTTCTCAGAAGTCACTCTCAACTATGTGAAACAACAAATCTGCTTAATATAAGAGGAAAAACAACTGAAATTTCAAATGCTAGAATACTTACATTTTCTGTAGTTCCAGTAATTACATGGAGGCCATCATATGTTGATTTAATATACATACCCTAAGAAAAACATATCATCAGAAAAAAAAGTGAACCAATTGGAATAATTTCAGGTATATTATAATCTCATTTACAAAACAAATTATCTCATTGAATTTAAACTGCCATCAACAAATTAAAATTCATGCCCCTGAAAGAATCCATAGTAGATAGAATTGTCTTTAGACTGGTGAAACAATCCTATTAGAATGTTCTGGTTTCCAAAGTTTGTTAATTTACCATTGTGGTAATTATATACTTAGATTAAATGTACATGTGTTTTCACTGAAAATAAGTGATAAAAATAAGAAGCAGTAAAGCTAATGGTATGGAATTATTGAATCACTAGGTAGGATCTTAAGTCATTTCAGTAATGGCATATATGTAAAATGTTGGTCTCAGTTCCAAAAAATGGTTGAGTCTGGGTCTCTAATGTGAAACAAAATGCACACATGTTTAAGAGATGATGGGTTACTTGTGAAATCTAGTTTTTTAAATGAAAATTCTTCACTTTATGTAAAATAAATTACCTCAACAGAAGTACAAACAAAAATTAAGAAATTGGTTAGTAGCTCTTGGCTATGACCACATGGCAATTAATTTTTATTTGTTTCATCTAGGAGTATTTGACCTTACACTGGTGGCAAATGTATAACATCTTTACCTTTGAAGTTTATGCCCTCATTTGTTAGAAGATAATGTAGGGGGAGAATGAAGGTGGGAACAAGTGGGGGTGTCCAGTGGTTTTTAAGATAAAAGGGGGTGGGCACATTGGGTGAGTGGTGGTGATGTACAACTGACGTGTGATCCTATCTGTAAACAGTGCTGTAAACCATTGTTAACCCCCAAGTAAATAAATAAATAAATAAAAAGAAAGTAAATATAATGGTGTCATTATAGAATACAGAAGAGGACTTAATTTTTACAATTACCTTCCCCACCACGTGCTCCCATCCCCAGGACCAAGATGACATCAAATCCAAATGGTTTCACTAATATATGGTCAACCAAATGAAACTGCACAAGAGGAGAATGGGGACCAACTGGAGTGGGTGGGAGGGGGAGGTGGTGGGTGACCCCCAGGGATTGAAATGATGTGAAATATAGATAAATAAATTTAAAAAAAAATCTTAAATGTATACTTGTAAAAGATAAATATGAAAGCTTTTTTTAAACATCAAAGGACTGTGAGAAAACCAAGTGGGATAAGGCAGTGGAAGAAACAGTAAGTACTGCTTGGACATACAAAACAATTGTCATCCATTATTACCATCACTACCAGCATCTACTTGTTACGAAATGCCTGGGACTGTTTTAAGTGATTAAGTTTATTTCCTAAGAGCCCATGTGGTAGATATTATCGTTACCTATGATTCTGAGATAAAGAAACAAAGGCACAGAGATACTGGGGAGTTGGCAAAGGTGGTGAAACTATTTTTCAAGTCCAGAGAGACTGACTCCAGAGACCACACTCTCTGCCACTAGACTTCTGATTTATGAATTTATTAACAGATAGGAAGTTTTGTGCCTTCACTTTTTAAAAAAGATCATAATATTTAGCAACTGTAGTAACTGAAGTCATTTACTATTTAACATCTATTCTAAAATATTAAGACCTCTGTACATGTTTACTATCTACAATGTGGTTAAAAGGGCAATAGGGTTGATATTTTACAAAAAAGCATTTTAATTTCCCATGTGTTGTCTGACAACTGTAAGCAGAATTTGGTTATTTCTTCCACAATTCCTTTCAACACTGTGCATTACCGATTATGAATTAAGGTAACAAGAGCTCTAGATAATTTCATAAGTACTTAGGTTAAAGAGAAAGTCTAGTTTCCTAAGATGAATGTTTAGAAAAACACAGATCATGGAAATAATATACCTATGTCCCTGAAAACAAAATTTGCGTGTAATTATTTTGCATACCAGGAACTTCAAATTTAAGTTAAAGCAAGTAGCTATCAGTGACAGGAAGCATCTCATAATAACAATGCTATATAATTTATACTAAAGCTAAGTTTTTCATATGGATACAAATATTTTGAAAGACTTAAGGAAGGATCTAACTGTGTACATGACGTTCAGTTTTAACAACTTCATGGCCGCAAGATAAAAATAAAGCACAAATTTAAAATGTCTCAAAGAATGAAGACATTTGCTGTTATGCATTATTTCCTTTTCTAACCACAATAAACCACTTATTGTTACTGCTTTTTGTAATCAAAACTGACTCTTCATGCTTTTTATCTCAGATTGGTAGTACTAATGAGAAAAAGGGTCACAAGTCAGGCATCAAAAGAAAGTACGAGAAATTGCTTGGATGAGTTTCAAATTAATCATTTTCTGAATAATGAAAAGTCCCCAGAAACATATCTGAACACTTGTTCACTTCTGTGAAAGTCAAACAGAAGGAAGATACATAATTCAAGCGACTCTTTTTCTAGAACTGAGACAAATCTGGTTTTCCAATTTCATCAAAACCTTCATTCGTTTTTACAAAACAACAACAACAACAACAACACTATTCTGGAGCTGACTCAAATAGCTTCCTTTTTACTGCTTGGCTTGCCAAAAGGGCATTTGCTCCGTTCTGTGTCCAAAAGTTGGTTAACCAACGGGAGCCAAAGTAACCTCACAGTCAAGTCAATGGGAATAAGTCACATTTGGAGGTAGTTCAAGTGCCTAAATAGCCAAAGAATTCTCTGAGGCCAAGAGGTTTCCCCAAACTTGTCCCCTCAAACTCCTTCTCTGTTCAAGTGATCTCTTACCTCTCATCCAGTTTTGTTATGTTCCAATAGCTCTAATTTTCCTTCCTTCAATTTTCTGCTAATTATTATTGCTTACAAGTGTTTTAGAAGTTCGTTTGATATATCTGAATATTAACCAAACACATTCTCCACCATATTTTATGATGCTCAATAATCTTAAAATGAAGAAACCCTAGGAGATTTTATAAATTAGGGAGAAAGCGGAAGAAGCATCTATCCAATTTATCAGTGGCAGTACAAAACGATTGCCTTTTCCCAATCAGAGATGTTCTGTTTTGAAAGCCGCAGAAGATTTTCAGCAGATGTCTCCAAGCTAATTAAACTTCACCGAAGCTCACTATTCTCCACCTCTTTCCATTTTTCTCCTACTTTTACCATTTAGACATTTCCTATGGGTAGGTACATGCTAAATATTACCCAAATCGATTTATTACAAATGTGACTTACTAAAATGACCGAAAGGTGTCTGATTTTGAAAATATTTTAAATAAATAAGTCACGCAAAATTTCTGTTTCACATGGATCGCAAAAAAAAAGATTTTGCATTTAACTCTCTAATTATTCAATATTTTAGGATTTTTTCCAGTGAAGTTCTGCTGATCGGTTGTCCTTTAAAAAATGAGTTTCTCAAGGTAACCACAGCTTTGATGTCATCCTCTTCAATTTCTCATGCCTCCTCTTTCAGTGATTCCAATGCTGAATCACCAGGTTAACTGAATGAGTTTGTTCAGATTTTGTTTACTTAGATAATTTCAATGTGGGATGACTGAATAAGTTTTGTTCAGAATATGTGTAACCAATCCTGAACTATATGCAATACAGGCTGAACTGGTGAAGATGCATGATTCCAGTTCCTCACTTGCAAAGTGAGAAACCTGCTATCTAGTCTACAGAGTTCTCAGGAAAATATGCAGCAAATGGGAGGCACATCTTTAATTCTCTCTCCCACCTTTCCCCCCCACTTTTTAACGGAATCGAGTTCTTAACATGCTAAGTTCATGACTTTTTCAAAAAGCATAACTGCCACTTTCAAATTTAAGACAAAAAAGATCTGGCCAGGGCTATACCTTCATTTAAAAATATAAATATTACATAAAATGTATTAATTTGTATTATGTTGATTCATTTCCCATGGTTATTTTACCCAATGATTTTAGTGGAAATTAGGTAAAAATCAGGCTCTTTTCTTGTACGTTCACCATCTTCATGGTTTCTTTCTTATTTAACAAAATGTTATTTCATTGTAGTAATGCTGCTTTAGAACCAACGACTCACACAATTAGAGGGAACTTTAAAGGTGTCTCCAATATTCTATAGATGGAAAGATCAAGGCCAAGGAAGTTAAATTTACTTCACCACGTCCCTTAGGTAACACACATAGCTATATAGTATGTGTTTTGTATTCAAAAATCTAGACACCCAATCTCATATGATATAGTATCAGTTCGTTCATAATTTCCCAATCTACACATCAGGCTTAAGGGATGTTCTTCATAATTACTGAAAAGAAAGATGTAGAAAGGAAAATTTTTACAACTATAGGTTGAAAGATGCTTCATATAACATGGGGCTTTGCAAAGATAAAGATAACCAAGAGACAGTAAGAATTTAAAATTATAAATATCACGCAAATAAATTTACAAATGTTAGAAATAAGCATTTAAGACCATCAAAGAGAGATAAAACATGTAAAAGTTACAATGCTGACATCTTTGTTGGCTACATATGATATGTTGATTTCTATCCTCCTAGGAAAATACTGATAAAAACCACAAAAGTAGGAGGAATTATGGTTACCCAAGTTATTTGCCAGATAGCAGAAGAAAAGTTAATGGCTGACATGTATGTCTATACATATATGTAAATACATGAAATATATACATATGTAAATTGAAAAAATTTCACTTAAAATATTAAACCTGATTTTAAGGTTTTAAGAATATATTTCCGGGATACATATTTTCTAAAATGTCATTAAAAATGTCCTTGGAAAATTCATCTATAGGGAGAAATTTTAGCACTAAATTAACATGCAATAGTTGTGCAGTAAGTAATGTGTTTTCTAGTCAGTTTTCTATTTTTTCTCTCTTATAAATATTAATTTCATTTGCTTTCTTTCTAGAGCTTTCTTAAAGAGAAAATTTTCCCTTGGGCTAAATTTAGAACCAAAACAATCAGGTGAACAAAATATAGATGATCCTCTTTATTACCAGATAATAAAACAAACACATCTCACAGATGTTAGCCTAGTTTTGGCAATACCCACATGCTTACTGGTCCTTTTAAGAAAGAATGGATGTGAGTTATAAAGTCTATAGTCTATCCACCCTCAGGGAAGAGAGACTTATCAAAACCAAACCAAAGTAAAACAAACAAAACACCCACTTGTGTGAACTGGTAACACTGTGGCTCTTTTCGTGAGAACACTCTTTAAGCTACAGAACTTTGGTTCTGGTTTGGGGCTGGTTGATGCAATAGGAGCTAAATTATTGCTGAAGTAATTAGGGCAATTCAGGAGTCACCACTTTAAATTCTCTTTGTCATTTACCTTCATAAAACTTATCATGAAAAACTCCCAATACCTCCTCTAGAAAAAAAATACCAAAATGTTCCATGTTTGTTAAGATTCAGGGACTCCCCTATTCAAAGAAAATTTTGCCTACATCATTAGCTGCCTGCTGATGGATGGTAGCTGTGATAAACACAGTATCTCTTACCAGGCCTTCACTTGGTTTGATGTTTGCCAGCTGAATCACTTCCAGGTGGGCAGACTGTGAAACCAGAGGGTCTGATGACAGGGATATGATGTGGTCACAGACTCCAGAAAGAGTTTTACACTAAAAGTGAAAAAAGGAAAAAAATATGATAAACATGTAAGTAATCTATAAATCACTTCTTGTTACAGCTTTGATTTCAACCAGGAAGAATAAAAGAAGCAAGAGAAGAAAATAGTTGGCATTTTATTCCAAAAAATCTGTATAAAAGATATGCAGGTGAAAATAGACATCTACAGTCTAAAGGATGGATATAAGAAGTATATATTAAAGTATTCAAGAAATTTATGGCTATATTGTATTTCGGTTATTTTATTCATCAGATCAAAATGATTATAATCAATATTATAATCTAAGAACTTCTTGATAATAGCTATTAGATAGAATTGAATTCAATTCAGAATTTAAAATAAAACCGATGTCTTTTAATTCATGATCAGAAAGGTGAAAAGTTTTATAGGTGGGTATGATGTGGGACGTACATGTGAAGGGAGAGGTTCTATAACTCTAAATCATACAGCATTGTAAGTAAATCAGTGTCACCTCAATTAAAAAAAAAAAGAAACAGAAAACAATAACGAAGGTCCAGGAGAGAGCAATCTCCCAAATCTATCATTTCCTACTTATTTGTCTAGACTTTCCTGCCTGAAGTTACCTTTGTGCAAAACATCCCACCTCTTCTAGATAAAATTTGATACTCCTTCAATCCCGCTTTGCCGAGTCCTAGGAACACTCTACAATTATATGCTAACTACCTTACTTTAAAGCAGGAGCCATATCCTTATCAACTCTAGCTTTTTCTGTCTCTCCCCATGCCTACCTCCCACCTGCACCAGGTAGACAAATCCTAGAACTTATAAGACAATCAACAGATACTAGCTGAATAAACTGATAAGCAAATGAGCCTTAAAAATGAGTAGAATAGCCTGACTGATGACAGAAAAGTAGTGGATTAGTTAGGATAAATCCATTCGTGTTGATAAAGAATAGTGCATTTAAAATATATATTATATCCATAGTGACAATAGTTAAGATTTAAGCATGGTAAAATCATGGACTAAGCGGAACACATGTGAATGAAACTGGGAATATATTGCTCTCAAATATACTGGTGCTCATATATTTCATAAACTCTGATATACTAACTGAAGATTGCTGTTCATCATATGAGATCTATTTTTTTTCACCATTTACTGCAAAAGGAGCGATTATTTTACTGCAGTTAATGTTATCTTTTATGCATCCCTAACATGTCATATTCGTTCGGGTGGCCACAGCTTTACTCTGGGGGCTGTGAGGGGTGGTGGTGGGGGGAGAGCTCTGTGCCTGGAGAAGATAATGAAGACTCTTTTTATTCACTGCATTCTATACTTGGGTCATGTTCTCAGTCTGTGCTGGGTTCTGCTTCCACACATGGCAGAAACTGCCAGGCTGAATTTCCCTCCCTAATTACTCTCCTGTTTTTAGCATCTGCTTCTTGAGGCTGCATTTTTATTGTGGTTATCAGCTCCTGAAGAGAGACATTTTACTGATACCCATAGAAAGAATATGGACTTGGAATGAAAACAGATGAGGACATCCATCATATTGTCATTTACTTGCTGTGTGATGCAATCAAATGATTTTATATACTTGAGGTTCAATCTCTTCAGGTAGAAAACAGTATAATAAAAATTACTTTTTATGGTTTATACGACAAATCAGTATAACATATAAAACTAGAGCCTAATATGGACCCTTTCCAAAGAAGACTAAATAAATGCCTATTCTCTCTCTATGGCTTTCTTTATGCAAAACAGGTTTAATCCTTACTCATGAGATGAACTATTTCATTGTTCTTAGTTTCATTGTCTTGCTGACCAGTGTACAAAGATTAGTCATCACACTGCAAGGTGGCGATGGAGTGCACATCTCTTTATTCTCTCTGATGTTCAAGTCTTAATGCTCTCAGATACAATGAAGGTATTTACCATGAAGAGTTTCTAGGCAAAGTGCCAACAGGAAGACCAGCTCCTAGAAATAGAGACCACCTACAAAGGCCAGCCTATACTTTGTATTATGCGCTACTGCTGCTTGGTTGAAATTCCTCATTGTTTTTGAACAGGAGGCTTGGCATTTTCATTCTGCACTGGGTCTCACATAGTATGTAGTCCATCTTGGGACCCAAGTGTGTTTGAGTTTGTGTGTGTGTGTGATATTTCTTCCTGAAAATATTCATCAGCAACCATGGGGAAAAGAACGGTAGCACTAACATACAAAAACTGACCGCAATGAAAAATTGCTCCTGTTTGACAGTAAGGAAAACACGTTGGGGCATATTTAAATCTTTTAACTACTCTTTTCCTCCCACATGTTGGTTATATTTTTATTTTGATTCTTTCATTATCTTAAGGGGGGGTGGGAGATAACGCTGTTAATTCTGAATGCTTGGTATATAGGACACGGGATTGCTTTGGTAATCTGAAGGCCAATAAATCAGCCTGCGAAAAAGAAACTTTTATGGTTTCTACAAACTGAAACATATTTCAAAAGAGTCCAATGTAGAAATGAACTGAAAGGTACTAGATGTGTACATGCAGTTGAGTATTAAGGGTTTCAGAACACACTGGTAATGTGCAATAGTAGCTCTCTAGTCACACACTGGAAGTACTGCAAAGAGGCAGAAAAACTACTAGACTGCTGGTATTTTTATAGGGAAAAAAAAGGAAAATGCCAATGAAATCCAAGGTATTAAGTTGCAAATCATTTGTTCAGTTTTGTCTTCTTGAGTAATTTTGTTTGCCAAATGCCTGCTATGTGCTAGGTCTGCCGGGAATACAAAATATGAGTAAAACATTGACTTTACCAGTAAAGCTTTCAGATTTGAACATATTAAAGATCTTAAAATATAATAGATTTAGAAATGAAATTCCACTAGAACCTTGCTGCCTGTTTTAGAGATAATGTACTAGAACCTTTATATTGCAGCATCTGGCACTTGACTAAATAAGCCAATTAGAAGGGGTATAAAATGGCCTCACTTTATATGCTAATCCTATACTCATTACTGAATCATACATCAAGCTATTGCAGGAAACCACATTAAGGGTACTATGGCAAAATTCCAGGGAAGTTATTTAACACATTGTTGTAAAGCCAATTTGTTCATTCAGTGAAACCATGTGATATTACGTTATCATTTAAAAACTACCTGTTGTTACCTAACAATATATTATAGAAAAAGAAAATTAAATATGAAGAGCAAGGAAATGCATTCTTCATCACTAAAGGTTAACATAATATTATAGAGTACATACCATGTGTCTGGGACAATGTTAAATACTTCCTATTCATTTTTTCATTTATCCTCATAGCAATTTCCTGATGTTGGTATTGTTATAGTCAGTTTAACAGTTGAGAAAGCCAGGCTAAGTAAATAGATCAAGGTCACAGTCTTGGCAGAAGAACTTGAATTCACAATCATTATGCTTACCACCTCATTTTGATCCTGAAATCTTGACTTCTGTTTTTGAACAACTTGCTTTTGTGCTGTTTAAAAATTCTGTCTACAATGGCTGGCTGCTACATGATTAAGTTGAAACTATAGAGTATAATGAAATATAAGGGCCAAACCTACAAGTGTTCTTGCAATTTAGAATGTTGTTTAGATAAGGAGTAGTAGGTCTGTAACTGTGAAAAAAAAAACCAGTTCTTTAGGAAAACCTCACACAATTTTTAACATCAAAAAGAACAACTCTATTCTAGTAAGATGACTGGCAACCACATGTTTAAAGGGGATGTTTTTGATAGTTTCACAATTCAGTCAGGGAAGGGATGGGCACAAGAGATTAAGATGGTTCAAAGATGGTTCACCGGTGATAAAGTGATGGGAGAACCTTGGGGTAGACAATGATGTTATGTGTGTGTGTGTGTGTGTGTGTGTGCGCAAGCAATAAAAAAAGAAAAGAAAAAAGAAAAAAACAAAGTATTTTACATTCTATCCTATATTTTTTTCAGCTTTAAAAACAAGGAAAAATCTGAACCCCAAAGTAAAACCTACTAAATATTATGTCTTTAATAAAGCAAAAAGGAACATAAAACTGCAGTAAGTATTATAACTGATTCTCTGAACTGTTATGAACTACCCGATACAATAAAGGATTAGTGATGAAAGAGCAGTTAAGAGGCAAGTTAGCTATGACTTACAAACCTTAAAATAAACGAGTGTCACGAGGTTTAGTGATATTGTGTGAATATTTTTTTCTTTTAGGTTGTTTATATTAATTTCATATTTAAAAGTATCTTAATATGAATTAATATAAATAGAGCATATTTACAGGATGAAATACGGTTTTCCTATTCTGTTCTCTATACACATTATATTTAATAAATATTCCTTTTTGCTGTCCATTTTATCTTTTTGTTGTGGCAATATTTGTTTACAACATTGTATATGGTACAAAGTTATAGGATCACACCCTTCAAAGATGTATGTTACTAACACTAACACACACACATGTATCTGTTCACACAAATCTAATAGTCCTGAAAAGAAAAAAATCTGAGCACACCATATTTGGTATGAAGTAAATAGTGGCTTTAAAATGGGTACAAAAGCAACCCTTTAGTCACTGAAAGATTAACAAAATCTCTACATTAATGTGTTAACCAATAATAACATGTAGCATTCTTATCACTGAGTTTGTCATATACTTTTTAGATTAATATGAAGTTTTAACTACTGTACTTTAAAAGGGAACACACAAAGTGTTTTAGGTACAAACACTAGTGAAAAGGTAAGGGATAGGAAAAGAAGTCTTATGTTAACCTCAGCATGCATTAGCAAGTGACCGAGTTACTTATTTTCATTTGTGTTCCGAATAAGTGGAGAACTGGTCGGTTATTCTTCTGTTTTGGGGTAAGTGAATGGAAACATTTTTTTTAGATTAGACAAGAAATTTATTTGACATAGTCCAGAACCTCAGGTTCATAAGGTTAAACAAAATAAAGCTCTACAAAAGGACATTTCTATTTGGGGACACAAACACACATGTATATACAGTCTATACACAAGGGTCAAGAATATTAAACCAAGATAAACTGAGGAGTCAACAAGCAAATGGATATACATTTTAAGATGGCTTTCACATTTTAAATAATGTGAAAGCCACAATTAAGTAAGCATAGCCGAAATGATTCAGGTTTATTATCAATAACATGGAAAATAGTAGCAAGTTTTATTTTGATAGCATATACACATTAAAATATTTACTGATAGCCAGTATTTCAATTGAAATAGTCAAGAACAGAGTATGTTTTTATTTTGTTGTTAGATCTCCATATTAGTATAATTCAGCATTAGCAAGAAATTCTGTATCAAGTTAGAATGATTTCTGCATTGTATTTGGTGAACAAGAAAGGTTTCATTTTTGCAAAATATTACACATTTACTGTAATCTTAAGTAGTGAGAAGTCTAAGTGATGTAAGAGTTATTCAGAAGTATACCATTCTTAGTATATTAGTATTTGTCAGATCTCTGCTGAGCGAGCAATTTTGTATTGAAAGTGAACAACTAATTTAAATTGGCATTCAAAAGCATTATTCCATATACACATTTCCTTCAACACATGAAGAATTTCTTGCAAAGAACTGAAAGAGAAACAATACTTTAACTTAAAAAATATAACAATAGGAAAAAACATCAATTTTAACCCAACGTAAAAAGTCTATCTGTATACAGCAAGGATTAAGAATTTCATACAGCTTCAGAAAGTAACTATACATGCAATTAAAGGTATTATGAGTTTCATTCCAACAATACCCAGAAAACTTAGCAACCTCTATAGGTTTCAATCTCTGATGGTGTGGGAAAAGGAACATATAACAAAGCAACAAGCAAAATAAAAAGAAACTACCACCAGCACCACCGTTAAGGATCCCTATCATTCATTTCAGTAATCACTGACTCTGTTACACAATTCAAATGCCAACTACTCAGTTCAAGGATTTCACAATCTGGGACAAGGTTCCTAGTCATGTATTGATCTGACTTTGTCCTTAACATTACCAACACGAAGCAAGCCAGTATGTTTGATGTCCTTCATTATCAACAGGAAGCATGCTGTCATTATGCTCCTGACGACAGAAAAGCAACAATGACATTCTGAATACACCTAAGAGTGATGAGGTCAGTACCGAACTTTAGAAAAACATCTATCCCGCAGGTGCACCTGCGTAGATGAATAAGAAATGGATCCAGAGCACTTCCAGCTACCTCCCTGGGACAAGAGGCTCAATGGCTCCTCTGATTCTGTTGGGGAAATAGCTGGAAACCAGAATTAGACCTGGGAAAATGTCTATTGTATCTGCCTGCTTTGTCCTGGGCAGGAAACAGACAGGCAGTGTGCAGCGTTCCCAGATGACAGCATGCTTCTTTGTGAGCACACTCCTTCCCAGGCTCAAGAATAACAGGGATCTGGACACATCTGTGTCTCAGCTAAGCTGTAGGCCACTAGGGGACAATTTCATTTTATTTCTGGATTGAATATCAAGAGTGAAGCAGTTTCATTCTAACTGGATGAGCTTCTAGAAAATCCAAAAACTTCCTATACAGTTTATGGGTAAATGGGGAACAAACAGCCGAGACCAGGGAGCAACGCCTTCAGCGCTGAGATGCTCAAAGTTGTCAGTTGTGGTTTTAAGGAGAAAATAACCAACCAGGCTGTTGCCAGCTACGCGTGGGTTTTCATTTCCCAATTCCCTGGGCCGAGCTGTGCTTGCTGTGTGATAACGGACAGGACTCGAAGCGTTTCTGCTTCTCAGCGAGCACAAGGTCAAGTTTTGGTCAGCAGAGGGCACTGGAGGGACACTGCAGGGGGATGAAGGCCTCCGGAGGTTCCCTCGTGCTGGCTGACGTTTTCTTGCTCCTGCTGCAAGTTTGGTGGTTTGCGTGTGGGGACGGCCAGTTCCTTCCAGACCACGCAGTCCCTGGGTAAATGCACAGCCTCATCCTGGGCTCAGGGACAGCGCCTGTGACCTGCCCGGCCTCATGCCCACAGCAGCACTTCTTTCTCTCTGTGAGCCACCCTCCAGGATCACTTGCTAGCATCCTGAAGGGTTGTTTGCTGATGGCCTGGCGACTGTGAACCAGCTCTGGCCAGCAGAGTGGTAAGCTAAGTGCTCCAGTGCTTCTGACACTCACTCAGCCTGGGCTGTACCCCCTGGAGTTCTCTCCCGAAGGCCCAGGGCATGCTTGCTTTCAAGTCCTCCTTTCACATGTCGAGCTATACTTCTAGCAGAGTCTAATGATTTACTTAGCTCCAGCTTCCCTTGTTCAAGTTACTCTGTGATTTCTGGCTCATCTGATTCAATTAGCTTGTTGAAGATGTGGTTACATTTGTAGGGAATGTAACTACAGTGTTAAAAAAAAAGCCAGGATTTCTTTGCCTATATAAAGAATGGTCTCAGATGAAGACAGTTCTTCAATTTATCACTGCACATGGCCATACTGTTTGCTACTGATTTTGTCAGTTTCCAAAGAAGAATGCCACTTAGACCTTAAATCATAGACATTTTAATCCTCCAACTTAATCAGAGAGGCTCATTCAGTTCGTTCCCAGCTAGTAAGTTTCAAAATGGAGTTGGGATGCCAGATCTTTTTAATTAATTCTCAAACTGGTGCTTTTTCTGCTACATTATCCTGTCACACTTGACTCTCCAACAAAAAGAAATACTCTGAATCCAACTATTATATATTCAGAGTTGATCTGAATAGGAAGGCATTTTATTATAATGTATAATGCATTCAGCAAAATAATGTTTGCATGTATACCAACTTACATACTGTCTATCCAATTCGTAACAACATACTCTGAGATGGACTACTTTAATTCTTCATGCATGGCTACATTCCATTTGGTATATATACATGTTTTCTTTCTGTCCCAGTAAGATAGACATTTTACATCTCCATTATATATCTGGATTTCTTCTTTCCTGTACTGCTGATCTGTTGTGAACAACTGGAATATCCTAGAAGGCAATTAACCCCCAGCGTATCAAAACCTTAAGACAATCTAGCAACATTCAATAACATTCAAGCAATGAGAGCCTAGCTTAGTAATAGTGTTAGTTATTATAGCCTAGCTTAGTAATAGTGTTTTTAAGGTTAGTCACAAAGATAATTCAAAGGGAGTCAAAATAGCAGGGTCACATGAGCTATGAAAATAACAAAGCACCTTGAAGCTTTCCACGTACAAGTCAGTGTAAAAGCTCATATTGTAACAAGACTAGTCATAATTTGTATGTTCTAATGCGACCGTTATAACCAGTGTCATACAAAAAACAAACAGTTCGCAAAAACCCAAGACCACAGTTTTAAGAGAAGCGCCTAGCTATAAGTAAAGCTGCCTTTGCAGACAAAGAAACCTTTGGATATAAAATTATTGCTAGAAGTCACTGGAGTACCACTCTTTTCAAAAAATTTCAAAAGATAAAACATCAATAAAATATTTTTTTATTTTACTGTAGGGCAAGCGGCTGCTTGGATATTTACATCAAGGTTTGGGATAACTAGAAGAGGAAAAGTATTCTTATACACATGTTATGGTACAGATGTTTTGCAGAGTCTAAAATGAACTCTTTTATTTTCTTCTCTAGGCTCTCATCGAGACCTAACTATTGGTTCTGTGCAGTTTTTGCCATTTCTAGTTCAGATAACAGAGACGGCATAATAGAGTTTCAGTCTGGATGGAGTTTAGGAGTCTAGAGCTCAAATTTAAAGGAAAAAATGTAATAAGAATGTGTATTGCATTTAATAAATAATAAGCCCCAAATAAGTCTCATCCATGATCCAATCCAAAGAAGAAAAATAGCTTGAAGAGAAAAAAAGAGCCAAGAGGAGTGGGGAGGGGACAAGTAATGAGAACAAAGAACATTTCCCAGAATATCCTGTCAACTGTGATGCTACACAACTAAATGATAATCTTAACACTCAAATAATAAAATAACATTCACTTTCTCATTCTTCCTGTTATCTTTATAAAAACAATGGGGTCTTATAAAACGTCAATACAAAGCAAGTGTCTGTATACAAAGATCACATTGTTGGTTACCATGGAAGGTATATTTAAGCTCAGAATGATCTAGTTATGCAATGTGACTTCAATGACTATGTCTGGCCTGGGATGACCATGGATTTATCAAAGTTGATGCTCGCCAGTGACAACAGGGGGGCGTTGACAAGCAGAGTGATTCTGCTAGAGAACAAGGTCTGAAATGGCTTCTGAGGAGTGCTCTCTCCAAATGCCAGGCTGTAGTGAAAGGTAGCACGAGGAGAAGGTAAGGTAGAGGACTGAAGAAAACTCCAGATTCCCTGCAGCTGATTCACTAATGAAACAAGGATGTGTACAGAACGAAACCCAGATGGGCTCTAATAAGCCATGGAACGTGGAATGTGGGACAAAGCCTAACTGAGGGAAACATCAGCTCCATAGAGGTGAAATATAAAACTATTTATTCTTAATCACTGATCACTCAGATATCATCAATATACATTGATTATCTGTGTTTCCTTTTGTCCTTGATGGCTGTGTTCTGCCATCTGTGATATTACCTTTAATAGAAAGTTCCAAAGCACTCAGCCTGTCCCGTCTTCTTTCATTCATTCCCGTATTTTGTATTAACAGATAGCTCCATCCACCACTGCAATCAAACAACCCCCATGCCTACCTGGCTTCCTGACCTTTACAGTCTACTACTTCCTAATTTTAGGTTAAACGACTCTTTCCAAGTTTAAAGATGAGGAAAGTGAAGAGGAAATCAGACCTAGGGACAAACTAAATCATTTTTTGACTATTTAATTACATGTGCCATAAAGCTACTCATTAAAAGCCATCAGGATAATAAAGAATGAATCTATACCTTAATAATTTGTCATTCCAGACTATAGAATTGAGACTACTAGAGGGGGATGGGAACTACAGGAGCAGGAGCCCCAGTGATCTATGATAAAGGACTATGGGTACTTGATGGTAGGGTGGTAGCATACATCTGAGGTGTGACCCTATTCCCCTAAATCATCTATAGCATTATAAACTAAAGTTACGTCAAAATAAAGAAAAAACATTTCTCATTATAAAAGCAATGCCAGGTAGTTTTAGAGAATTGGGAAGATACTTGAAACCAAAAGAGTCAGTTATTATGCTGTAAAGCAAACACAGGAAATATTAATACAGGATATTTCCTTTTTCAATTTGGAACAGTGATGATTCATTCTCTGTTTATAATACTTCTAGCCTGTTTTTCACCTAACATAATAATTAAGAAGCTTTCCTTTAAGACTGATGCACAAATATTTTAGTTCTATTAATATAATCTATTCAAGCATTATATATTCACAAGCATAATTTCAAATAGTGACCATGAACCGCAAATATTTCATCCCATGAGTGTACCAGCTTACTAAAGCATTATCCTACTATTCCTGTTCTTTCATTATTTTATATAATGTTGCCATACTTTCCACCATGCTTTGTTTTAGAATTTGTTTTTAGACTAGATTCCCAAGATGGCATAGGAATATGAACTCTGCCAACAGAGTTCAATTTGTCTGACTTCAAATTCTACCTTAAATCCTTTCTAACCATGTAACTTTGAGAAAGTCACCTAACAAACCTGAGCTCTGGTTTCCTCCTCTGTAAGATGGAGATGACATTGATACTAGTTACAAGGTTGCTATGAAGACTAAATGAATTTATACAGAGCACTTAAGTAGTGTCTGAGACAAATTGTAAATAGTATACAAATGCTAGTTTTAATCTTTTTGTATCTTGAAATTACCTAAAACTTGCTTTCAAAATGGATTTTATGAATGTACGTGTTCGGCAGTAAAGTATGTCTATTAAAATTTCTTTAAATTCTCACTATTTTTCAGTGTGTATTACTGTTTATGTATTTGTGTTATGTTTTGATAGGTTAAAAAAAACCTGTTTCATTACTACTTTACGGAAGTCCTTGTTATGTGAGGATAATTGTTACTAGAAAGCAATGGTAGTGCTTATGATTTCATATAGGGATTTAGGGCTTACAAATCAATAAATCAATGCTATTTGCATTATTTGCCCTTAATCAGTTACAGAGTCAATGTGTCCTTCCCCTTAAGTCCCAAAGTCATTTTTTGAAACCTAATCATTAAGGTGATGGTACTTGGAGGGGGAGGCTCTTTGGGAGGTGACTAGGTTACGAGGTGTGGAGCTCCCTTGAATGATATTAGTGCCTTTATAAGAGAAACCCCAGAGAGCTCCCTCCCTTGTTTCTTCTGCCATGTGAGGAGATAGCAAGCAGATGGCTAGCTCTGAACCAGGAAGCATGCCCCCACCAGACACTGAAATGGTCTGTGCCTTGATCTTGAACAGCCCAGGCTTCAGAACCACGACAAATGTTGTTTAAGCAACCCACTCTATGTCTGTTAAACCAGTGTGAATGGACTACTACTGCATCTGCTCTTGTTTACTGCCAGTTCTTTGCTACCACAACTTTCCTATTCAGAAATTCAACTTTTGTTTCATTTGGTAAATTTAATCAACATCATTTTCCAAAAAGGCACTTTAGTGACCTTGTTGATCTAAAAATAATTTTTAAATAATTTTCACTCATGAATAAATTATATAAACACATTTTCAGTCACTGCTTTTCTTAAAAGATTTATTTATTTATTGTTTATCTTCTGGTACTTATGGTTTTAAGAGTAGTCACCTGTATCCAGCCTCATTTTTATTCCTTTGATTTCAAAACCATTCATCTTTTCTTTCCCACGGGCTTAATGAAAGAATTGCTTCTTCCCATAGAAATCATAAAATGTTACCAGAAATTATGCAAAATACTTTCTTTCCATTTTTTGTTTTAATAAATAATCCAAATCTCCTAATTTCTATTCCTAAATTTTTCTATTAATTGTTTTCTATTGATTTATTCACCAGAAACTATTAGTTGAAGGTAGATTAAGCACAATTTATCCTCTACATCCATTGCCTTCTCTCATTTTTAAAAAAATTAATTTAACTATTAAAGTTTACCTTGCTTCAATTTTCTGCAACATTCTGCTTTTCACATCCATCAGAATGCTTTAATTTTTATTTTCATAGCCTTAGTTTTACAGACTGTTTTCTTCATTCATTTTGCATTCAGATTAAACTGACCTTACCTTCTTAATATGATCTACTGTATCAATGAAACAATGCACTTTCAATTCCCATTGAGAACATTAAACAAATGTTCTTAATAAACTCAGTTCTTGGGGAAGGTTTTTTTTTAACGTATAAGAGGATACTCCTTTTTTCCATTCTTTTTTTTTACTCACTCTTAAATAGAGATTTATTTTGGGAAAAGACATACCTCATAACTTTCATCAGCCTTCTATCCTTGTTTTCCTATGTGTTGTAATGCACATTGATGCTTGTATTACTCATGGAATTCCTAGCTATAGCAGGTTTTCATATGTAACACCTACCTACCCTTGACAGTTGCCTCTACTACCCTCCAGATAAAAGATATACAGGGACTGGATTTGGGTTGAGACAGTTGGTGTTCTAGCGCATATCTGAATCCACTATAATCTCTATTCAGTTGTACAGCAATCCATACTTCACTCTAAACAAATGAAATCAAAGCCCAGGTTTTTTATTTTCTGTTGCATATATAAAACAAAAAGAGGAAATAAAAAAAGCATTCAAATTCTGGAAAGAGGGTCCTCAGATTACAAACAATCATTTTTGGAAGATATTCATTAATATGTCCATTCTATACATTTAAAAAAAAAACTTCCAAAAAAAGTTAAATCACTTCACATAAAAATGACAGAAATAGGAGTCAGACACAGTTTTGTAGACTCAGAGTGATCTCTTCTACACTACAGGAAATCTGTAAAGATATTTTATTTAGAAAAGATTGTATTCTATAGAAAGTATTTCTATTTTTTTTTTCCTCCTGACTTGAAAGAATTTCTATTTTCTGAAAATTCCTACTGTGAGGCAAAGTAACACACAAGTAGGAAACCTTAAATGGAGGTTGGGCTAATTTCGCATTAAAAGGTCAGGAAGGAAAGTGGAATAACATGAACATACAAATGATTTCTGAGCTGAATGAATTGGTTAATGCTAATCAAAACAAAATAATAAAATTCACAAAGTCACAGCCATCCACTTTCTCATTCATCATTAAAAAGAATCTTTAAAATATCACCAGCTGAAATATAAAATTGTCCAAGCAAATTACTGCGTTCCTAAACTTCTTCACAGTTATTTACGCTGTCACTCATTTGTAACAGCAAGCACTTCAGAATCTGGCTTTTGAGAAAGATAAATGAAATGGCAATATAGTGATAATGAATCAATTATTAAGAATTTATTTAGGAAATTAATTTAAAGATCTGGTTATTATTTTAGTAAATTTCAAATTATTTTATCAGCCAAAGAGCTTATTTCTTCAGCCTAATGAGAATTGTAGTTAAACATTTTTGTATTTAATTAAAATTATATTTAAGATCTTTTGTATAAAAGAAAGTTCACAGTATTTCTTTCATCATTTAAGTTGCTTTGTTATTCCATCACACGTTGGAATTGAATTTTCTTCAGAATCTGAATTCCCTGCTGAAGCAGTGCCCTAGAGATTTTTTTCCTGAGCACTATTTTCATTCCCTTCTTTGACATTTGAATATCAATTAGAAGTGTCCATTTGTTTCTACCAGAATTATTCCTCCATGGAAAATACATGTCGACATGTAAAATATATGCTACATATATGTTAAGCGAGAAGGACACAGAAAGGAAATATCATGGACATAAATTAGAGGCAATCATGAGGTTAATATACAAAGTGAATACCATGAGATGCCTTGCTATGCATGGGCAGTCAACTTCTATATTCCCCAGTCACCAATGCATAAGGAGAAGTACAAGTCTTTTTGATAATAGAACCAGAAAGCGATTATTCCTAAGACACTTTATACAGAGGAGTCTGTGTCGCACAGAATGACCTCAATAACAGCCTGGCAGCAAATGGAGTGAAGAACCCACTGTAGCAAAGCAGTTCAATGGAGTTAATTCAATACTTCAGAAGGAACAGCCATTGTTGCAGGAATGGCAATACCAAAGAATAGCCACTCACAGGGAATAAATCGTAGAGGGGAAAGGATCTATTTGTGCTCCTTAGTTACTAACACTACAGGCAGAGCTGGGAGGTAGTCCTGGACTCCGCAGAAAATAAGGCAGTATAGTTCAGAAAGTGGGAGAGAGAGAATTGGCAGCAACTGAAGTAGGCTTTGGCATCAGCTCAACACTCCAGCACTCTCACATCTGTAATGCTTAGTTCTGCTGCCTGTAAAATGAGAACTAAGCAAACTATGCTTATAGGACCTAGACTACTACCATGGACTACACCATGGTAATAAATGTTAATTTTAAAATTAACATTTAAAAATAAATGTTAATTAATAAATGTTAATTTTCTTCTAGTCTCTACATCTTCTAAGTGGATCAAAAGGGTGGTGGTGGTGGTACCGCAGAGTGCACAGTGTGTCTATGCCCTAGATTGTCCTTATAAATCACTACAGTGATCAATGCTACACAATGAGGGCACAAGGGTTAGAAGGGGATGATACAATGATACTTATGTAGTAGATAACAAAAGGAACAAGAATTCTGAATTAGTATTTTTGTCCTATAACACTTAGGGAAGACATTTTACAACTTACTCGTGTATATACAAAAATCCAAAATAACATTTTTGTTTTCAAAATAGTCAAACATTTTAGGACTATAAAACCCAGCAGCGGAAAGCAGGCATAAAAGAGGCAATTGCCTTTTAGCCGGCATTGAGATCTTCACCACCTAGTACTGGCAGATACAGAAATAACAGACTCTCACACCAGAAGTGAAGAAGTTACTAAGACAGGGAAGCATCAAACAAGGAATAGATTTAAAAAGAAAAGCAGAAAACTGTTCATGAACAGGAAAGGAGATGACGTTCTACAAAGTATAATGTACTCAGACCCCATTTCTAGTCATGAAATACCTGCAAAATCATTGACTGATTCAATAGTATTTCAAAATTAAAACTTCAAAGGTTGTTGGGTAAGTTTAGAACCAGAGTAAAAGCAGTCTGATTATTCTATGAAGCAATACTTTCAAACAATGAGAGATAAATTACAGTTAAGCAGTGAAAAAAAACTCTGATTTCAAATTCTCTCATCTCTATAATATTCTTTATTATATTTGTTATATTCTAATCTAAATACAAACTACAATCTCAAAATATTATATCACATTTTTCTAATAGATATAATAGAACACTTAAAACTAATCTGACTTGCTCTCTTGATTATTTTTGCCCTTTTCCTATAATATATACAGGGCTTATTATTTTTATTTGCAAGCCGTAGCCTTTAATTTAATTACTAGTCAAACAAAGAAATATTTTACAGTGAAGATGAAAATAAATGCAAGTATACTTACCACATGAAGAATTTTATTCTCTGTTTCATATACAGTACAATCCTGAAAAAAAAAATGTGCATTAGTTTAAAACAATTAAGCATCCTTTTAAAATACTTTCTTAGGAATTACACTACGATTTGAAACAGTCTTAACAGTTCAAGCAAAAACAGTCATAAAAATGGAAAAAAGACTCCAGAAGTTATAGACCAAAATACTCATAGTGATTATTTACCTCTGATAGTCATTTACTTGCTTAGTCTTATCTTGGGTTAAGCACACAGTATGATTTTAGTAACTTCAAACTCACATAATAAAGAAATATATACATTAAACACACTATTAGAAACAAATACCAGAAAAATTACTGCAAGTGTGTTCTCCTATATTTTTAGATGTGATAAGTGTGTTTTGTTTTATTATTTCCAACATTTCAGATACTAATTTATTATAAATTGGGGTATTAAGAAAAATGATAGTTTATTTCAATAGTCATATCAAAATCTCATAATACTCATATTTTCAACTACTGTAGGCTATTAAATATATTTTGTACATTTAAAATACATACTACCAATAAACATTAGGTTTATAGCTGTTGCTAAATTTGAGTACCTCAAGTCATAAAACATTAAAAATACCATTGTCCTTTTACCTGAAGTTGCTAGAACTAAGATTAACCAATAATATAGCAAAGTGATCTTTGCTTAGAAACTTCATGTTTCTACAGCTCAGTTTCCTCAAGGAATTTATAAAATCGGGACAATATTACTAGTAAC
This sequence comes from Uropsilus gracilis, assembly GCA_004024945.1. NCBI lineage: Eukaryota > Metazoa > Chordata > Mammalia > Eulipotyphla > Talpidae > Uropsilus > Uropsilus gracilis. Next base: position 146,681 of record PVHY01000188.1, read on the forward strand.
CTATAAGGGTGTTATGAGAATTTAATGAGAAGATGAGAAAAATAGGTTAGCGCAGTATCTGTCATATTGGAAATGATAAATACATGTTAACCACGAATTATTGCTTTTATCATTTAAATCTTTTAAAATTGTATTTTACCTAAAAATGTTAATTATTTGACTAAGTTTGAAAAAAAAAGTCCATATTCCACAGTGCTGCCTATTTCAAAGAATAACATTCAGTTTCATTTTTTCCCCAAAGGTAATTTTAACACAAAGGATCTCATTCATCATAGGTCAAACAATGCCATTTCACGATGTTGCCTTGTCAGGGAAGTATATATTCTTATCAGGTGCAATTTTTTTAATGGTTAAATTTGGATCCAATTCATTTCAAAAACTAATAGAAATAAAGTTTGGGTCTCACTTTTCTGGAAAGCTCCTGTGCCAAAGAAATTTCCTAGTAGTATGGTCATATCTGTGTCTATACACTCACATAAAGCCAATTATTCATAATTAGGTATGGGGTATGTACACAAAGGTGTTGTGGTATAGATAAAACATTAATATTTGGAAAGAACATTTCTACTTACATTCGAATTTGAAAGCGCTCTATTTTAGAGGATTAACTTCAAACACAGTTATGCTGGGAAGATGTGATTTGGGAAAAGTAAGTGGCCCAGTTCCCATGCTGCCTCTAGAGTTTGCTTGAGCTGTCATGGAGGCAAGTTTCATTGTTTACCTCCCGGCCCAGAATCAGAGGATATGATTAAATGTTCAAACTTCAAAAGAGATTCTCCTCAAGGGAACAGTAAATATAAACTTAATATATCCTGCTAGTGAAATAATAATCACACAGTCACTATTTCACGCCTCTCTAAAACACAGCAATTTACTTGCACATCCTAGTGTGATATAAGAAAAACTATCAAACATCTTATGCGATTTCCCATCATCATATTGATTGTTGAACGTAGTGCTATTATTCTGTCATTGTTTTGAAGACTGTGTTTTATAGGAGGAAACAAACAATTAGGTGGAGGCACCTGTGATAACTCTATCACTCTTGGTGGCATTGATAAATATGCTTAGCATGGGAGAAAGCAGAAACATTTAAGAGGTTAAGTAAAAATACCTGGGAGTTTCTCGATGTATTATGTATGAAAATATACGACTGACATGTACGTAGCTCTAAGTGCTGCCATTTTGGGTATTTTGGGATATCCACCACTGCTATAATAAGGACAGGATACAACTAGCTAGACTGTAAAAATAAATCAGTTCAAAGAATACAAACTACTTATTTAAAAAGAAATACATTATTTACAATGGACAGGAGTTGGCTGGTAACACTTTGGCTAAAGATTTGGTATAACACGTTATACAAAGACATGATGGAATAATACCTAGCTATAAAAAAAGGATGGAATCTTGCCATTTGCAACACGGTGGATAGACCTAGACGGTATTGTGTTAAGAGGAGTAAGTAAAACCAAGAAAGACAGAACCATAAAATTTCACTCATAAGTGGACAATAAAGGAACAAAACTGCTGAAAAAGCAAAACCATAATCTAGAGTCTAAGAACAAGAACAGTTACCAGGGACAAGGGGCAAGAGCTGTGGGTAGATGGGCTAAAGGGCCAATTGTACTTGAAAACTAGACTTCTGATGGCATACAGATGTTGATTTGTGTCACACACCTGAAACTTATATAAATTTAAACCAATGTTACTGCAACAATTTTTTTTTTTAATAAGGAAAGCTTAACGTGGACCTTGGTGAACAGGTCTTTAGGCAAAGAAAATAACAGTATTACTGCACAAGCAATGTAACTATAAACAGAGGCAAGCTCCTAAAGGAATTTCAGTTCAGTACATGTAGGTACGACTTGGGGAGTGGGCTAAAATGCAGATTCCCAGGCACATAACCAGAAACACAGATCCAGAGTGAGGATCCTTCAACATAATTTTGAGAAATACCTGATTTATTTTATAGCAAATCGTGTGGTTAAAAAATGCCAAACTAAAAAATGATCAAACAGAACTCACTGCTCAGTAAAATAATTTAAAAGTAATCTCTGTTGGGTCACTCAAGACTTCTGCATTTTGCTATCACATTCCCCCAATTTAGGGGTGGATTGTTCTTTTCCTCTTAATAATCTTTGTTTTTTTCCCTTAATAGCTGACTATTTTGAATAACTGTTTCTACTTGTTTATAGTTCTACCTTCTTTCCATCACCAGCCTATTCATTATTAAAAGTCAAAGGATTTCACAAAGGGCAAGGCACAACATAATAAAAACAAAACAACAATACAGAACACCACCAAAAGTGCCTATCAACCTGCTCCTTCATATTAAGAAGAACAGAAAATAAATGACTATGTTCTGTGTAGTTAAGCTGTAATTTTACAGAACTCATTTTATCATGCTAAATATTTCGACAGCCCTAGGTATGCCACAGGCCTCATTTTCTTAGTAAGACATTTTATTTACATCAAAAATACGATTTTAAAATATTTTCTTCATAAGGGTGGGTTATATTAACACAGTCAAACCTTTTCCTAAAAGTTGAAAAAAGAAAATAGCACTGAATATGGAGAAATGTACATTTTTATGAACCGGTTCATCAATGGAAAGGTACACCTATGACATTCTAATTATTTTTCAGATAGGATTAAATTTAGATTTTTTTAAATGGATCTAGACCTGTGCCACTATATACTCCCAGCAATGCTCTTCAGTATCTCAAGCTATCATTTAATGTCCATGTTAACTAACAGCTTCATTTCTTCTTTAGCCCTATTCATATACTGCAACTTCCACATACTGTGTGATGGAAATTTAAATGGACCATCTTCCTAATGAGACGCACAGGATCATAATCAGCTGTTCTTCCCGTGGAATGATGCAGAGTTGCGCAGAATTCAAAGAAAAAGATCTACCCTACATGTTACCATTGATGGTGCATATTTTAAACAAATATGAAGCACCTGGAGACATATTGCTCAACCCAATTATTTTTCATCAACTGTGTATTATATTTAAGCATAAAAATAATACATAGGATACTAATTTGAATACAGAAATAGTGAAGAGGAATAGCATGTTTCTAATACTATATACAATTGCATTTCAAGGCACTATATAATTGTAAGTGTAAATTTTCATGTCTCCTTTTAGTACATATATTATACAAAGAAAAAAAGTTCTGCTTATAACTAACATTAGAATGATGATTGAAATGATTTAAATGATGTATGTAAACTTTTGCTAATGGTTAGCCTCAAGCTGAATAGTAGTTTCAAGCCACCTAATCCATCACAATGAGAAGAGACCTGAGAATAGAATCTCCAACAATATTTATGTTTAGCAATCAGATGAAGAATTATCTTCATGGTCAGAAATAAATGGAAAAATCGGTCTTACAGAGATAAGGAAAGATAATTTCAAGAAAGGGTTAAGTGATAGTGTCTAATTCAGCGACTCAGCAAGATGACAGTGAACGCCTCCAAAAATTATTTCTAGTATAACAATGGAGGAAACTCTAAGAACAAACACAAAGTTTAGATTTACAAGTGACAACACAAAGTCTATTTCTAAGAATCGTACGTAGCAAGGGATAAAAGGTACTATAAATTTTGTGAGAAGCAGGGTCAAGCAACAGGATCAAAAAAAAAAAAAACAAGGGGAGGGAGAGTAGAGGCAATTTTGAAAATATCACGATAAGCTAACTTAGAAAATACATGTTTTTGTATTTTGTGATACACATGTTTATATAACTCAAGGTCAAGCGCAAGGACTGCCAGTGTGTTCTGGCATTACAGCTCGAATAAGGAGGAAGGTTTGTCAAAGATGGTATCTACTAGGATTATAAGAACTTTAAAATGAATGATTTTAAAAGAAATGGTTAAGATTTTCATTAGGTCAAGTAAGGTAATGAGTTGTGATATTAAAAGAGCAATAAACAAAGAATGGGAGAAAAAGCGGGTGGGCATGACCTTGGTGTCTGTCTCCTAATATCCCTGGTTTCACAGATAGAGACCCAGAGAAATTAAATGACTCACTCAAGTAGACAGCGTAACTTGGCAATAAAACTGGGTCTATGATTCTATCTTTAATACCTTGTCCTGTTCACTCAAGCACACTAGAAAGCATTCCCGACCTTGATGGGGATAATACGCAATTGTTCAAAGGGTGAACAATGAATCTGCTTCTCAGGAAACTCAGAATCTATTTTCTTAACTATCTTTAATGTCTTCACTTTCTACGGTGGTGAGCTGTATTTAATATTATATAGCAGACCCCATGGATTTTTTCTACCAGACAGCTTTAATTAGTAGATTACAAAATAACAGCTCTGCTTATATTGACTTCACAGAATGCCATGAATGTTATAACAAAATAACTCTATTTAACTACCTGGGAACATCCAGCGAGAATGCAAGTATTTTGTAAATTTTAAAATATTGTATAAATGTTAGTTACCAATTACCACAATCCACAGACTGGTAGGAAGGTTGATAGAATTAGAGGATCACTTGAGTCCCTTCCAACTCAAGAAGCTCTGATTCCATAATTCCCTACCTGGGTTATCTCCACACTCACACGTTGGTCATTTATTACCTATGACCTATACTGATATAATCTATGTCCACACACACTTATAGATCATCCTTGCCTTTCAAATAACTATCTGCTTCGATGACTACTTCAATACTGTGGTTACATTATGGGAGGGTGCTTAACACATTATCTTACCCAACTACCTCACAGTAGTTAGGTGTTCTACTCATCATATATTTCCTGATGACTGGTTTCTTACCAAAGCATTACGCCAGCTAGTGTGCTATTTCTTGGCGGTCTAGAGAAAAATATGCTCAGACCACCCAAAAGACACAATGAGTTAAGAAAGCAAACCAACCAACCAACCAACCAAAGATTCAAAATCTAGCAGAGAAGTCAGAAAAACATGAATATAATGTAAATTGCTAGCAAAAAAGACAGACAGGCAGAAGGTGTTAGCGAAAGATGAGGAAGTGTGAGGAAATTACAAAGGACTTTGATGAAAGAGAAGCGTGAATCTGAAAGATAAACCCTGAAAAAACCCAGGAATTACATAAACAATGGTTAAGGTACTGATAAGGCAAGGGGACAGCATGGTTAGAAGACATAGGGAATGAGAACCTGCTGTATGTGGGGAAGCACACACAGCTTCACTTCACTGGAAATATGAATTATGAGGTAGGAAGTATTGAATCAAGAGGCTGATGAGGTAGGCTGGCAATCAGCCCTTGAAAGGGCTTATAATTTATCTTGTACTTGATAAATTATCCATGAAGGGTCATAAAAGCAGAAAAGTGTTATGATTAAATGTGTCATTGATATCAATTCTCCTGGTAGAATGATGATTTAAGGGAAGTAGGAATAATCAGGGAGAATTCTACCAATAAGGTTTTCTACTGATTTATTTCTGACTCGCTTTCATTAAATCTATTACATAAGATAATGTACAGCACCAAACAGCTTTGGGTATAAAGTTACATTTACAATCTGTTGGGTGAGGCAAACATCTTTGTAGAAAAGTGGCTTAACAGCTCTATATTCAAATTTTAGAAAAGAGACTCTGCAGAAGCTTTCGGCAAAAATGTTTGGCACTAAAAATCATTAGAATATTTTTGATTAATTATCAATAAATTACAAGTAAGCTGTATTTCATGTTTTTCTGCAGCTGTTTTAACACTTTTAACATTTTCTATCTCCTTAAGATGACTTAGAATATTATTAGTGTCAAAAACTGAACAAGTAGCAAAATTGAAGACTTCGTTAGAATCTCAGATTTGTAAAGGCTCTGAAAAAAATGTATGAGAAAAATCCTAATCTTAGTTTTATTTCTTTTGAAATATAAAGGCTATGGAATTACCAACCAGTTGGAAGCTATATTCAAAGCATGGTATTGCTTTACTTTGATCATCAGTAATAAGGTGAGAAATTTTCAATGTCAGATACAATTCTATTTCTTTATAGCCATAGCATTGATCCCCAGATTTTTATATACAAAAGTCACTGAGTCAGATGACGTGGGTGAGTTCTATTCCTGCTTTTACTATCACGTAACTTTGGGCAAATACTTAACCTACTTAAGTGTGTGATCATATATGTGAAACTGAGAAAAAAATATTTGTAGCCCATGTTCATCGTGTGTTCAAATAGCACAAAATATAGAGAAATGCTTTGTAAATTGTGAAATACTATTGTAAAATGTGAAATACCAGACTAATAGTTTTATCTTTATAAACATATTTATAATTTCCCTCTTAAGTTAAGACCAACTCTGTTACAGCTAGCACAGCACTTGACTTTCATGTCCTTTTAAAGTCAGAAGTACTAATCTCCAAGTATGGCCTTAGAGAAGGGAGGGTCTTTGATTAAATAACTGAATACTGTAAGGAAACTGGATTGCTTTTTATTTAACAAATATTTATTGTTCAATACCCCTATTCCAGGCATTGTTTTAGTTCTGACAATGGTAAATAAGATGATTCTTTCAACTTGCTTACAGTGTAGTTAAATATACAGAAAAAGAGAGAAAAGTTTGTTTGATAAGCAATGTGCTGGGTTAAGGACACATTGCTAGGTTGTGCTACTCATACAAACCTTGGTTTTATGAAAATAACTTGTTTTTTCAAAATGTAAAACCACTGTTAGTCATCACTGGGAAGCACAATTTAGATTTCACTACATTACATGTTGACTGTGAATAAGATGGGGGTATGGAAGCACATATGTAACTTTTAGTATTTGAGGCTTCCAGAATTGTTTAAATTTAGAGATTAGAGGAAACTTCCCAGAGGAAGGGATGTATAAATATAGAAGGATGAGAGGAGGTGAAGGTGGAAGAAGTATATTGGGCAAAACAAATAACGCGTATAGACCATAAAGACTCCAAAAATTTGTTTAAAAGTGGTTTGGCTAAAGCACTTTTATGGAAGGATTTGGAGGATATGAAAGGAATACGAAGAGATGAAGCTGAAGGGGTAAAAGTTGGAGGAATATGTTCACATGGCTCTTGGAAAGTTGGTTTAAAAAGTATACATTTTATTACACTATTGGTGGGAATGCAGATTGGGCTGGGGTATTTTAAGAACAGCAACAAAAAACATTTTACACAAACCTCGTTTGGCAACACTGGTTGTCTCATGCTGGTCGGATTATATTGGTTATATAATATTAATTGAAAAATTAGGAAAACTAATTGCTATTATACAAATACAGTTCTGCCATCTCAAATCTTTTAAGGAATGGGGTCTTTGAAAGAAAAAGGGGGCTAAAGGATGAGAACTGTTTTAGCTGTCTGTGAACATAGTGGTAATTTTCTGTACTTTACATCAGTCTCTTCCAAAATTCTGCTGCAGTCCTCTCCAAGAAGGTTATCAAAAATGAAGCCTCGTGTGGCACTAATAAATCTAGCTTTCACCTGGCAAAAAAAAACAAAAACAAAAACAACAAACTAATATTCTAGCAGTTGAATTGGTACAGGATCTGACATAGCATATAGAGTTGGGGATGGAAGTTGAAGGGAAGCTGACCGGTTTTTTTTTTTTTTTCAGCATCCAAATGGGTTTCCAACAAGTCAAAAAAAAAAAACCACTGAGGCTTTTAAAGGTTGAAGTGTCAAAAAGGATAAGAAGAATTAATGTCAAGTCAATTTACCAATAACCAGGAAACTCAACAGTTAGATTGTGACATCTGAAACTTTTAAAAGTTTTATTTTTATAACCAGAAGAGTCAATGAACTAACCCTCATTATGAACTAAGTTGCTTTTACTAATGAGTCTTGAGTTATGAATTAAGTGGTTTCAAAGGGCTTACTGGATAACTACTGATTATATACATTTGATGTACCCATCAATTATCCATGTTAGTTTTAGTCTCACTAGATGGCTGATATTTTCAAGAAATCCTACATTCAAAGTCATAATACTTGTGCTTTGTTACTGTAGTGCAATCCAGTTTACCTTGATGATGCAGTGCTCTACCAAAAACAAGGGGAAAACAGGGGAGAGGCAAATGAAGATCTAACCAATAAATGCAATGATGATTCCATGAATTTCACAATGCTGTATCTCTTTTTGGGAAATATGAGGGCTGTTTTTCAAAGGCGCGATACCACTCTTCACACACTTTAATTCAGCTAACCTTAGATTACAATGCTGCAACCTTCATGCAAATCTAGTCTTTGCTCATTTTGTCCTTGTAATTTTTGTCTCATTTGTGAAGTCTGATTTATGCTTACTTGTCTAAAGTTACTTAATTCTGATCAACCTGCCACTGTGAATGGCAATGTCAATCATCTATTCTACTTATGTCAGGTTCTTATTTCATCTGAATTACCAATCTGATGTTGGTGAGCATTCTGATCCAATCCAAAGGAACTGGGCTATTAAAAGCTATTTCATCAGAGGCAATATGCCCTAGGAAATCAGTCCCTCTAACTAGTAGTTCTATATTTTCTTTGGTTTGCTGCTTTCATCTTGTATAGGCATTAAAGTCTAGGCCATACACATGTAATAATTTGATGATGTAATCATGCAGGGTACAAGATGATTCCTAATATTATTATTATTCCTCATTGTTTTACTAATTTTAGTTTCTGCCTGTCGGCACCAAATTGGCTTTTAATTCTGCCTCTCCTATTACAAATGTACAATAACCATTTATTTCCATTAATAACTTACATACGATGTTTCGAAAGACATGTCTAATCCTGTTGAATATGCATTTACAGCACAGATGGACTGAACAACTTATAACGACAGTTCTAAATTAAAAACTTTAATTAGCCTCCTCTAAAAAAAAATATCGATGGGCTCTGGGTTGGTATCATATATAAAAGACTATCTCCAGATCCATAGCTCTCAATTAGTTGGCTTGTGGTGATGTCTGGAAAATCTACATTTTTAACAAGCTTCCCCAGGGGAATAAAGGGCCATGAAATACCGTGTGGGAAACAGTGTTCTTGTTCACATACAATTTTTTTCCTGCCTCATAGTAAAGCATTGGGGATGAGGAAAGCACAGTGGTTATCAACATTCTTCATACTAGAATCAACTAAGGCATCTTTCAAAAAAATACTAATGCCCAGCCTTAGTGCAGCATCTAAGAGATCATAAAAGTGTTTGTAAAAAGCTCTTTGCTTGATTATAAGATGAAACACTTGAGAAGCAACAAACAGAAAGTGTTACAGACCATTACAAAGCCTCTGGATCTAAGTGATGGCCTTGTCACTTATTGACCATGTCACTCTCCCTTCTTGGAAATTCTGTTTACTCACTTCCAAAAATTGAGAAAATGAAATCTAGTATACCTACGTCATCTGGTTATTTTGAGGAACAAATCTAATAATTAGTTGTAAAAATACCAAGCTCAAAATAATAATACTGTCTGTCTATGAAAACTTTAAATGTTTTTCCCCCTTGCTAATTATTTTTAAGTGTCTTTAAAAAAGATTTAACCAGATGATATGGGTTTAGGGAAGGCTTAAAAAGGGAATAGAAAGGCCCAGGGCATAACATATTTAAACTTCTAAAAGGTAGTTCAGACTCCTTTAGGGAGAAGACAGGGCAGAAGAACATTTACATCATTTCAATGGGAAGAAACAAGAGTAGAGAGAAATTCAGTAGGGTAAGGAGGTAAGGAGGTAAGGAGGTAAGGAGGACTGTGGAAAAATGAGACATCAAAAGGAAAATCAGTAGTTACAGGGTTAGTAACTGCTAGATGGCACTAGGGTAGATGACTCAAAAGGTATGTTTTATGATTTCAAGGTTTTATTTAATTGTCTTTGAAAGATATTTTTAAAAAACTCAGAGGACAAGGGGGAAGGTGGCATGTGGGGAAAAAAAACCCAAAAGACAAAAACTTTGGGGATAAGAACTTAAATAGGAGCAAGATACACAAGACAGAACCAGAAGCAATGAAGGTACTTAATTGAAGGGCCTCCCCCACACCTCCCAACTCCCTAACACACAAACTCAGGTTCCTTTATAATCGCTCTCTAACACTGTACAGTCCAGGGGCATTATATTCTACACTCCTTTACGCCCCAGATTCCAAATTTGGTATTAGATCAAAAATTTATGCTGAAAATGCATTCTAGAATCCATCTAAAATGGATTCACCCAGTAAAGGTAGATGCAGACTGGCCACTAATGGGAAGCTTTTCCCAGAACCAGCTGTCTGCTCCTAAACTCTGGTCCTCACCACAGAAGTCCGCTCCCTTCCCCTCTCCACCTGTCATTACGTGTCTCAAGAAAACTGGTGCTGTCATCACTATTTCCCACAATTCCTCATCTCCCAAAAGAGGCAAACAGGCACAGGGGGAGGGATAGGAAGAAGCAACCTTCAAGTTTAAGGTTGACTTAATTTATATCATAATGACTATGGTATAAAGTGACTTCATGAACTTCAAAAAATTAGTATTTTCTGTTTACTTCTTTTTCAGATTTTAATAAGCACCAGAAACTGGAAAAAGCCCTAGAACTGTTGCGTATGTGTGTGAAAATTTAAGGGAAACTAAATTCTATCAACGTATGTTTTATTCGCCAGGTTCTAGAGACACAAAGGAGTTCTCCAAGTCTACCAAAGCAAACGTTTTCTTCAACGGACTGGTATTACTTTTGGCTGAGTTTGGAAAAAGACTGATCGCAGTGGTATACAGTGGCAGTGGTCCAGGGAGTCTCATGTGGAGTTTATTATCAGTCAGGGTTAAGATGGGCTCTCTAGCCCATCTTTCTGCATTTGTCTCCATACCCATAATACAGCCATAGTGGTACACCTTGTTCCTCTTCTTAGGGTCATGAGAAAATTTTGAAAGCCTCATCAAAGGTGAACTGCCTTAGAATGACAAAAAATGACTATTCAGGGAGTAGGAAGAGAACGAAAATACGCTACGAAACCATGAAAGCAGGATGTGGTACAACTGTAACGATGCATATGTACCAACTGTACAATTTAGCTATTGCCCTCCTCAGTATAGACTTAAATATAGGTCTCCGCCCAAATGAGTAGGTAGATGCTCATGGTTAGGTACAGATACACCACACCAAGTCATTCACATGAAGTGAGTGAATGAACTATAACGACTGAATAAAACAGGAGTGAAGAAATATAACACTAAGCGAAAAAATATGCAGACATTTTTCACAAAGCACAAAGAGGAACAATGAAGGAATGAGATGTCTAGAAAAGTATATAAAACTATTTTCAGCAATAATAAAAGAAATAATAAACACCCTGAGAGGCAGATTGATGCGATGGGGAAGATCTAAACCATTACTAAATCAATATTGGTAATGCCCTAGCTATTAAATTAGATGGGATATTCATGAGCGCATGCTTATTAATGCTACATAACATGTATATGTATGATATGCATTCTCCTGTTACTGCTGATACTATCTCATCAGGTATGCTAAGTAATATAATCCATAGTGTTTAAAAATTACATATAAAGATTGTCCTGGTTTTTGGTCGGAAATGCCCCAGTTTCAATCCCAAGAGCCCCAGTCCAATTTTCAGGTCACCTATAATGTCTGATGCAGGAAGGCTTAAACAGTAACCCAGAGAATACAGCAAAAATAGTATTTAAAGTTCTGTTTCAGATGAATGAGAGCCTATCCTGGTTAGGTTTTTTAATGTCTTAACGCTTACTATATGAATCATAGAAAACATACTCTGGCCACTGCAATCATGATTGTATCTCTACTTTAGAAATTTACATGCACTTAACTACTACTTTTATCTTAATGTCTCTTTCACAATATGCCCCTGTATGACTGATGAGCATGCGCTGGTCTTTCACCAATAGGTATTTTGAATTTTCAATGCTTAAGTGTACATTATTTGAATGTGTGGATAAGATGACAACTTCATAGGTGATTAAAAATAATTACTGTATTACAGCTGAACATGAATATTTCAAAATGTCTTTCAGACCAGGATGCAAGGTAGTAAATTTGCATTAAAATCTAAACAACATCTCAAGCAAACCAAAATCATTTCCCAAAAATAAAAACACTCATTCTACAAGTAGGTTTTTTTGGTTCACATACTTAACAAAGTAAGCAGAACATCATTCCTTTAAATTTGTTTGTGGAGCAAAAAATCAGCTAGGTTTAGAGTTTCTGAAAGTTCTTTTACAAGGTAATTGCGACTAAGTTTCCAATAATTGCCAGATTATGTATTAGATCCATTCCCAATATAAATAACAACCAATTGTTTCTGTGTAGTTTGGATAATTTTAAGTATTCTTCTTTATAAATTTTGGGCTTTTATTAAATTAGTGAGATTTATTATTTCATAAATCTTCAAAAGGGAAAGACATGTAATTTGAACTATGCAGTGAAAGAAAAAATTATGAAATAACACTAAATGAAAAAGACCATATTAGAATTATATGTGTAAATACATGGAAAGAGAAAGATGTTTTTCTTTGGGTAGAAGAGTTACAAGTGCTATTTTTCAAAAACTACTTGAAATTTTTCTGTACAGCATACTATTTTTACAATTAAAAATATACAGAAAATGATTATAGAATTGCTACATACAGTCTTTATACTGATGGTATACATCAGTGAAACGAAATTTAACTGAAGAGCAACTACCATTAAAATTCTTTCAACACTTAAAGCTTTGAGTACTTGGTGATGGATTCTACTATTTCTTCAAGCTTTAAAGGGTGGGAAAAGTGTTGTGTGTTAGTTGCTATAAATTGCATACTTTAAAATAGATGGATGTTTTAAGCAAAGTTTCTTAAATTTCTTTTTTCCTTACATTTATTTCTTCTTGAATGTTACATTACAATACTGTTACATGAAAGACCACTGATCTTTTTTTTTTCTAATTTGTAGTCATTTCATTTTTGCATTTGAAGTGAAAGATATAAAAATGGTACTGTCGTATGATTTTATGTTGAACTGATACCCAAGAGGGCAGGCATTGTGGCATCATGGCAATTACTGGTGGTTGATAGAGAAAGTAAAATGTTTGGAGAGCTATTCAGAAAACCATGATATTTAAGGGCATGGAAAAATGTATGTGAAAAGATCAGAAAATGAGCCAGTCCGTAAGATAACAGAAACCTATTTTAATATAACTTAGAGAGGGGACCATTTTGAGGTAAAAGCATATCTCCAGAATTCAATTTTAAAAGGACATTTTTATCTGTATTTTACATTTCAAAATACTTCATAACATGGTGGCACTTTTCCAGCATGTAATCCAGATTTCACTGCATATGCAACTAAAGAAAATGAATACCACATGGAGGGAAAAAATCAGATTACTGTACACTTAGTATTTAAATCAAAGTTCTTTGAATTCATTTGATCAAGTCTCTTTATTTCTACCCATTTTATAAATAATATTACTTTTCTTGTTTGTTTCTCACATTGTATCCGGGAACCAGTGTTAACTCATCTGATTTCATTCTTGTAACAGGTAAGTTTATTTCTGTTTACAGATGGCCCAAGAACAGCATGTTTTGTTCTAGGTAAACAGTTCAGGAAGCAACAGGGCTAAGCCTCAGTCTCCCAATAATGTTGAAACCTTCTCTCACTTTGCAAACTGATACTTTTGTGCCCATTTCGTAACAGGTGACAATTAATCTAGTTACTCGTTTTTGCATTTGAAGTGGAAAATATAAAAATTGTACTGTGGTACGATTTTCTGTTGAGCTGATACCCAGTAGGGCAGACATGATGGCAATTATTTCGACGCTGACAAGAGTGCGTGGGTACCTGTGTCATTTTTCTGATTCAGTTGCTGACAGCACTCTAAATGGAGCTTCAGTTCTTTGTGAAGAACTCTTTCTATTTAAGATTTCAAAACCAGTTTTTTTCCTCAAATGAGTTATTATAACCAATCTTATGTGTGGAGAAAAGCATTGGGGGTGGATCTCTTTGAATATAACTATCCAAACTCATCACGAATGGAAATAATTAAAATGGATAGAGTAGATTAAATACATTTCTTCAAACATAGTTTGCTAAATGAAATTTATTTATCTTTCTCCAGCAATGTTGCATTACTTTAAGTAGCCAGTATCAAGAAGTACTTTCTACTTACTTCATGGTGCCACCCCTTTGTGTTAAGAAAGGAAAAAAAGCTATTTGTGACAGTTTATTTTTAGATATTGATCATCTCATCTTGCTGCAAAGGGAATAAAAATAATTAAAGTTGAGTAAAAAATAATTTGAAGTACAGCATATTTCAAAGCATAACTATCGTCATAACTGTTCAGATGAGATTTCTTGAATGCCTGGTAATAAATGCATGCCCTAGATATTTTTTTTAAATCTACACTTTGCTTATTCAAATTGGCCTCTTTTGGCAGTTTAAGCTTAATTTCTGTCTTCAGATACTACATACCTCCAAATGAACGCAGTGATTAGTATGTATACAATAGCTTAATGATACCGTTAGATGGACATTGACTGTTTGTAAACTAAATAATTTATTTTAAAGTGTAATAGGCATTCATATATGCTGGACCTTTTAGCAACTTAATAATAGTATTTCTTGCTTTTCTGGTAATTCAAATTCATTTTATGAAGTTCAGAAAAGTAGAATCTAAATGAAATTAAATCACCCATGCATTATCAAGAGGAACTTAACAAATTCATTATTTTTTTCTAACATCCATCCTCATTCCGATTGCTATAAAAGAGAGCAACAGGCCACAGAACCCAGGAAATTTGGTACCGAAGAGATGACATTTGGTAAGGAATGAATGAAGCATGTGTATATATGGTGGTGTAAAAATGTAAACCCAAAGTTAAATAGATTTGTAAGTGACCAATAAATTAATGAATTTTAAAGAGCTGATTTACAATCACAAATAATCATGCCTCTAGATGAATTACCTCTTAGAAGATATTGTTATTATTTATTTGCATAGTGTTTCGAAAATTCTGTTCACTTTCATTTTAGCACTGGGAAGTGCTATGAAGAGCAATGTGTAGTCTTGTTTTAACGAATCAACTTAAAGCAATGGGTATTTCTGGGTAGCTCTAAGGTTCTTTACATGAATAGCAGAGATCTGATTTCCTGAATAAAGATTTTTACACAGAATATGAAATTTATATGAATAACAATTTAAACATTTAATTCCAAAATTTCCCTGGGAAAGTACAAAAGAAAATTTGCTAACAAGACATTTTTCCTGTCTTCAAGAAGTTCATAATCTGGCGGAAGTCAGATAATTGTTACTCATAGCAGAATATAACTGTCACAGATGATATGTAAAGTTCTATGCAAGATACAGTCAAAGAATTTTTACCTCTATCCACACAACAGTGAATTATAGCTAATAAATAAATAAGGGGGGCAAAAATGAATCATGAAAATTAATTTAAAAACATAAAGAAAAATAATTACAAAGAACAAATGGGAAACATAGAAGACTAATGGCTGAATGGTATATTTAATGCCCTCCATAGCAACAATTACATTAATTATAAATGATCAAAGTAGGGGGGAGGAGGTACAGGTGTGAGAAATATTAAAAGTTTCATGAGTGAGGAAGCATTTCCAAGACACTTTAAAGGATGGAACATAATTGCACCATTCACAGAGAGAAAGATATACGTGTTCTAAGAAGGTCTCAGAATGACACAAAAATATAAAACTGCAAGATTTATTTTACCAAGAATAAGTTAGCTACATGAGCTAGTAGTACAATTCAGATACATGGAAGTACTGGAAGATAAAACTGAAATTATATTATGAAATTGCACTGCAACCATATTTGTCCTCTGAAAGCCAATGAAAAGAATTTATAATCAATTTGGAAATTAGCAGATAATTACTGAAAGCGACAAAATTGGGGTTGAGGTTTGGGATAACATTTCGAAAGTGATCAAATCAATACTTATAAGTAGGTTTAATCAAAAGGTTATTAAAACTTCTTTTAAGAGAAATTTGCACCTAATATTCATTTTAAGGTACCATAAGAAAGCTCCTACAAAGGCAGATTAAGATATCAAGCCAAACAGATGTTGGGGTGGGGGGAGCCAAGAAACCAACATACAGATGTTTTTGTTAAGAAGCACCTTAAAGACAACATGGGGGGCAGGACATGTGATAGGAAAAGGAGAGTGAGCTGGAGGGAAATGACAAATGCAATGAACTCCCAAACTCTGAAAAACAGAAACAGGCGGTGAAGAACCAAGTGTACTAAGAAGGGCAAGGCTTTTTCTGCAAACCAGAGTAGAGAGTGGGTGGTGGTGGTGGTGGGGGGGTTGCTACAGAAGGACCTTTTGTGTCCTCAGTATTGTCAGAGATTTCAATGGTTTAGAGTAATTTCAAAAACTATGTCTTTGGTCAAGACAGAATATACTTAAAGTTCAATCTTTAAAAGCCTTTCCATTCTACATAATGCTTTCTGACCTGTAAATAGCAAAACTTAAACCCATTTCGCCTTAATATAAGATTCTTAAAGTAAATGTTGAGCCAAATAGTGCAGCTGTTAAAAGATCCTGCTGAAAGCATAAGCCTGCCTTTGAGGCCAATACCAGCATGAGATAGATTTTCTACGAAATAGTTGTCAATAGTGGGTATTCACACATTCTGGAAAAAAAAAAAAAAAACAAAATGGAATTGCTTGCTACCGAGAAGGTAGGTTTTCTAAAGGGTGGAATGAGTGCATTAGCCCTATCTGACACCAGCTGCATTTCCACCACTGCTCATGTCTCTACAGGAAATCTAAGTCCACTGAAGCCATTTCAGCCATGCTTCTCAGTGTAGTTTAGAGACAAATGAATGCTGTAAGTTCTAATCATAGAAAATTCTCCATTCCTAACCTCACACTATACATCTATGTTGTGAAATAAGTACCAATGAATCCACCTGAGTACTCTTCTAAATTTTCAAGTAAATACCTGTTGCCATTTAGAACTGTAGTCTTGCACATAAGGCAAAAAGAGTTGCTCAGTTACTCCAGTTCAGCCTTAAACCTGGCTGTCCAGATAGAGATGTTCAGAGGAAACCCAAGGGAGGAAAAACACTCCCTTTCTGTCATAATTATGCTTGGAAATCAAGTGATTTTGGAAGTTGATCTCAGATGGATTGCCTTGTAACAGAAATGATGGTAGTATGAGCTTCTCATATATATGAGACTGAAAAATAAATACACTTCTAATTTCCCCATTTAATTCCATGGTATATCAATTGTCTTCACTCTCATGTATAAATGAAAAGCTTAAACAATAATACAGCTATTACAAATCTTGCCGTGTAGCAGAAAACAAGTGTTAGTAATTACTGGATTATGATTGCTTATATATATTTTACTGTGCACATATCCAATAATAAGAAGTCATGAGTGTTTGTCATACAAATACTTTGTAATAGGTACCCTTAAATCAGAGAGCATTTCCCTGCTATTGGTAAGAAACTAAAACTTTGTTATCTGCATCGCAAATCTCTGGTCAACGTAAATGCCATCGAATGAACAGCACTTTAGAAAACAGGTGTATGAAGCTGTGTCACCGATAATGCATGAGCACAAAGAAAATTAACCAAAGATTTCACTGCTGCTCTTTTATCCTTAGTACTCTGGACCAACGTCTGAGTACCAAAATCATCCAGCAAACGATCAAACCCGGAGATGACGGGCCCCCTCTGTTCGTTTGCGGCCATGTCGCAAACACATTTACATTTCCACAGGGTCCTGTGTGAGGATGGTCCTGCTGGCTTGCAGATGGCACTGGACTAGCACCGCCTGGAACACAGCTCAGCAAACAGAGTGAAGCAGCTGCCCTACACACTTGGAATCTGGCCCTTTACAGAACAGGTCTGCTGACCTTTGCCTCAAGATGCTACTCTGCTGCCTGCCGTCCAGCTGAGAACTTTGAAAGTGAGAAATGAAATTTACTGACAGCGAATACGAAGACAGGCACTGAGACGTCAGCGCTTGGAAAATGTTCCCCTTCTTTGTGAATGTCTGCGGCTAACAGCAATAAGAAGCTGGCTTTCCCACGGCCATGATTTAATCCTGATGCATGCCTCCGCGCCGCAAGTAAAAGTCACGGAGTTACTCTCCTTTCTACAATGAAAAACGCCTTAAAACCTGCAGTTTCAGAGAAATGGTCCAAACGAAATCTATGCAGCACAACTGGAAATACACCCATGCAGTTCTAGTGGCTACTTAAAAAATTCTTATTTCAGAAGATACAATGTGAGAAATTTGTAATTATTTCTGATAAAGAAGAGGGGGACAGAAGGAGAAATTAAGTCATCAATGTCCCAGCAGTCTTCACTATCATGCTTTGCCCTTTGTTTTCCCTCTGTGGGTCTTGATGGGCAGGGGGGGCGGGAAGCAGCAGCACCAACAAGTTGGCATTAGGCCTAGAGAGTGGTGGCTGTGGGCCTCTGATCTCTCTGGTGTGTTTTCTTTTAAAGATCTAAATATATTTCTGCAAGTTATGTTCGAGTCATTTCATCCCTCCACCACTTTCTCTGTATCTTGTGCTAGGCTTGAGCTGAACATTTGCATCAATTGCTGTACTCTTGAAGGCATCTGATGTAGGCATCTCTGACTTAGCTAATAATCAGAGTAAAAAATTCAGGTCACATAAGTAGATCAGGGTTAAAGGCTAGACTTGTTTGCGAATATACCTATATAAATAAAATAAATAGTTGTGCTATTAGCTCCTAATAAGGATCTCAGATTGCTATCTGAATGGGGAAGTTTAATACTGTGAAAGTCAATATAACTTAGTCATCCACATTAAAGTGTGAGGCTAAGAGACACAACCTTATTATAATGATGGCACTAGAGGTTCAAGTTACTTTTATATTCTGGCAAATAAAACCCTATTTACCAAGGACAATATATATAGTTTTCCAGTGAATTATATATTTGGTTTCTATAAAACCATTTCTGTAAACGACCAGGCAGCATCGTATAGACTCTTGGTAAAAAAGAATACTCCTCATTGTCTGAAATTGTTAGAATATGAAATAGCTGATGTATAGAGAGTAAGTTTGTTAGTGAATACCTGTTGCACAATGGTTGTGAGTTCCAAGCACAGTTGAATGACATTATTCCTTGTAACTGAATAGTCTGTGACAGCAGCAAATGGTGACCTAGAAAGGGAAAAGAAAAACTATGATTAATAGGAACAACTTTTGAACGATCCCAAAATATAAATTTAAATAAGATTTTGAATAATATGAAATGAGTTGTTCTAAGGTTTGCATAATGACAAAAATACTAATGGCATCTTGAAGGAAAAAATATTGAGGGAAATGTTTTGAAAAGAATTCAAAAAATATGTTTGTTTCCCATGAAATCAGTTTTATTATTATTTGGCTCTTTGGTACTTTTTACGAGGTCTCTTCACTACATCTAAAACCAAACAATAAAAAAATGAGGACTTTAGGCAAAGACAAAATTTTAGTTCACTTTAAGATGAAATTAAGATATTGGACACAACACCTGGAAATAAAAGTTAGTAATAAAAGATAACTAACACTGAGGATATACTTATATGCCAGTTGTTGTTCTAAATGCTTTATATCTACTAAAGAACTTTCACAACTCCTACATAATAGGTTTATAATTTTTCTCATTTTAAAGATGAGAAAACTGAACTACAGAAAGATTAAGGCACAGCTAATCAAAGTGGTTGTCATATAACCCATGAAGTCTGATGCCAGAACACGACCCCACCTCCACGCTCACACTAATGTATGTTGATATGCTAATCTACAACATCCACAGACTTACCCAATTTTATCTTGAACCAAACTGCACATAAGTCCCTTTGCATTCTTTTTCAAACAAACTGGTATACCAACAACAAATGTAGAGTGGCAAATGCCTATATTCTCAAGGCTGTAGACACAGATAACAACAGTCCCTAGCAAGTATTTTGCAACCAAATGAACTCAATAGTAGCTTTCCATTCCTCCTCTTATATGTGAATGCCAGCCAGGTTTTTGTGGGGCCAAAGCCTATGACTGGGGAGACCCAGTTTAAGGGGAAAAAAATCACAAATAGAAAAGGCATGGAGATAAGAATTTCGTCAAGTTACTGGAGCTAAACTGTTAGGGCTCTTGCTATTTTATCTCTTTAAGAACTTGACTGAAAGGCTTATACAAAAGTGCTTCTTGGCTATCAACTGAATTTGCCTCTCTTCTTCAAAACTTTGCAACTCAAGCTCCTCCCAGTTTCATAGGGGTCCATACAAGCAAAAGGTTTTTTAAAGGTTATACTTTTAAAAAAACATATTTTCCATCACATCACTTATCTATTTTTTTCACTGTGGTGTGCTCATTATTAATTATGGATTAGCATATCACTATAGATTCAATTAGAATTTCCCAAGGTACATATATTTTCCATATTTATATTATGTACTATTTCTAATAGCTAGGTTTATTTCCCTAATCATTTTCTAATTGACAATGCCGCTAAACATTTTTATATGCATATTTGCTAATCATTTATACTCTTTAGTGACATATCTGCTCAGATCCTTTGCCCATCTTTGATTTGGATTTAAAGGATTCTCGCCATCGAGTTTAGAAATGTTCCAATGTAGTCTACATGCAAGTTCTTTTTTGCATAGGTGTTCTGTAATACTTCTCAGTTTATGGTTTGTCTTTCCTCCTCTTAACAGATCTTTACAAAGTCGAAAGTTTCTAATCTCAAAAAATCCAAACTTATATATAATTTTTCTGGATTATACCTTTAGTTTTATAGCTAAGAAATCTTCATCTGCTTTCAGCCCAGGATACCATTCTGTGGGCTAGCCTCACAGATCACTATCAATCTCTTCTCTCTCATTTCTTCTTTCCCACACGCGACTCCTAAGAATTTCTGCCTTTATCATTACTTGCTTCTTTGGGCTTATTTTACTTAATTTTATTTTATAAATACAATGTGAGCATCTATCCTCTCAATAAAATCTTAAGCATTTAAGACAGTATAGTTAAAAATGTTCTACAGAAGCTATCTAGAACATCTTTGTCTTGCTTAACTGAAATTTTATATCCATTGATTAGCAATTATTTTTCTATTTGCTTTGCGATGGGAGCTTAGGCATGTCATTTGAGATCTCTTTATTTTCAATATAAACATTTAGTGCTATCAATTTCCCTAGCTCAACTGCTTTAGCTGTGTGCCACTTAAATTATGATTTGTATCCTTTTCATTCTGTTCAGTGTATTTTTAATTTCCCTTGAGACTTTTCTTTTATCCACAAATTACTTAGAAGTATGTTGTTTGATTTCTAATTTGTTTTCCATCACAGATAGAGAACAGATTCTGACTTTAATTCTCTGAAATGTGATGAAGTTTGTGTTATGATGAAAATATAGTTTACACTGATGACACGTTCCAGGGGTCCATAAAAAAGAATTTGTATTCTGCTACTGGCGGATGAATACTATCAACATGTCAGTTGTATCTTGTATGGTAGTGGTGTCTAGCTCATCTAATCCTTACTGACTTTTCTGTCTAGTGGTTTTCTGAAAGGGAGATAAAGTATCCCAGTACCACTGTGGACTTATCTTTTATCTTTTTGCTCTGCAAGCTTTTGTTTTATGTTCTTTCAAGCTCTGCTGTTTGGTTCACATATCTTATCAATAATTTCTGTTTCTTCTTTTTTGAACTGTCTACTCATATGCTGATATGTCACTTTTGGTACTTTTTTGGTTTTTAATTTGAATGCAATATTCACATGATACAGATAGCCCTTTGTTGCTTCTAGCTGCTGCCTCAGGTATTTTGTTTTCTCCAGCTTGTCATCTGTCTTTCTCATTTTTTCAATTTTATTGAGTCAAAATCAAACAGCAAATTCCTTTGTATCTTATTATATATATTTTTGTATATAGGTTACAATGATTTACAATATTAAATATGATTTAGAGGTATTTCATATTTTTAATACCTTAGTCTTTCAATATTTAGAAATCACTTTTCTGTTTACATTTTCTTAAGGATTTTCATTTCAATAAGTTTTATCCTTAAAATTACTTTAGTGAACAACATATAGTGCTCTATTATTATTTACTAAAGGCTTATTAACCAAACTTCCAGTTCCACTTATTAAATGATCCTTTCTTTTCCAGTGGTTTTAACATCTTGTTTTCTAATGATCTTATATATGGCAGTTTATTAGGTATTGTCTTTCACCAATCTGCTCACTTCTATTCCAAAATTGAGAATATTTTTCAACATAATTTACTAAAATAGGAGGCATCAAGAATTCAAATAAATGTAATGAAGAAAATGATAATTAACCAATACATATTCTCAGTTGTGAAGAAAAATAATTAATCTCATTAATTAGTAGGAACCAGTTTTTTTAAAAGTCTATCCTGACGGAAGTTTTCTAAAGCTGATTACAGAGATACTGCATGAAGTCTCCAAATTTACTAAAATGCACTAAATATACACTTAAAATGATGGTGCTTTATAGAATGTAAATGAGGCCTCGGTAAAACTATTCTTTAAATACGCAAAATAGAAGCCCTGCTAGGAAAATTGTTTATGAAAATATATTACCTAAAGACTACTTTTGCTGTATTAAAACATAAACAATATCATCTTGACTAAGAATTGAAAGACTCTTCTAGAATGATTAGAGTTTGAGTTCCCAGATTTGAAAGGTTTAAGCCTGATAATAAAAATCTATGAAACTCACTCAAAAATGTAAGATGAAGTACAGCACTTTCCTCATAAATACTTAGCAAACTTATTTGATCTTAAATATACTAAAAGAGAAACTTGATAAAATAGCGAATAGTTAGATAATTTCTAAGCCATACATGTCACTTTCTTGATGACCATGCATAGATGAAGATTAGCTTTTCACTTGATAAAATGTCAACAAATGCAGAAAATAATATTTCAACATATACCAGGGAAAACACTAATTTTTATTTTGTAGTGCATTCTCCAAAAGTTTTCATTTCAAAGGAAAGCCACATACAGCCATACTCAGAACCATTCTTAACCAGCTGATGTAATCCTTGGCATGATGATTCTGGCTATACATGTCCACAAATAAAAGAAGGCTGACAGGCATTCTTCTTATGAGATATCAAAGATGATGACTCATCATTACGTAAAGATCATGCATGAGTTAAAGAAATGGGTTTTGGTAGTATAAATGAACAAAGAAAACAAAGAGAGCAATTTGCTCATGTCTAAAGGAACTCGAAGCTAGAATTCAGCCTACTTTGAAAAAGAAGTCACTTATTTCAGCAAAGAAAATCTGATTCATGGCAACTTCCTTCGAAAGTTTTCTGGTGCCAGAAAGTAGTAAAATAAAATCCTTAGCTAATCAATAAATAAACTATCCTATTGGGGTCTTCAACCATAGCTAATATAATACCTATATTTCTTTTGAGTGAAAAGGTTTATGACACTGTAAGAAATTATTCTATGTTCTTTTCATACAGAAGAACTACATTAATGGTTCAGAAATTCGAAACAAATTAGCAGCTAATAAGGAAAGCAAAAAAAATGGATACATTAATAAGCAAACCTAGGAGGCTTCACTGTCTTTCAAGTCAGCACTAATGGGTTTGAGGGGACAGCTCAGGAGAAGGGCAGCACTAATATAACACTCTCTGGAACAAGGGGAGCCCAGTGAGAGGAGAGAGCACATGACAGGAAATAGGCCCAAACAGCAATGAACCACCTTTTCTGAAAGTGTTTGAGGCAGTTTTCTTTGTAATTTTATTACTGGTATAGAACCAATTTTTGTTGCACATTTCCGTATCATGGAAGAAGAAATTCAAACATTTTCTTTGATAAGATGAAAGAAATCTTTTATTTTAAAGAAAATTAGTTTTTTCCTTTCTGCCGTAACGTATACGGCTAAAACATTTAAAGGTTTTCAATATATAAAAAGAAATATCTCATTGAGCCCTTCAAAATTGTCTTGAAAGGTATCTTAAAAAAGAATTAATTATTAACGCTGAAAATGAGAGAGAATAAACATTTACTACAAACAGCAAAGTAAACTTTCTATAAATACTTTTGAACATTCTTAATGATGTTACTATGCACGGTACATGCTGTGAGTATGAACCAGTCTGTATAAACCGTTGGGAAAGTCATAGAAAACTGCAGGAAAGAATAGGTGTGAAAAACAGCAGGATGTAGGTTAAAAATAGACAAGTGAACTATGCATTGAAAATAAACTGTAAGGCTACCAACTGTTACTCACCTCAGAGGCTTTTGGTCTGGGAAAATCTGTTTCATTCAAATCAATGTTCAAAATTAAGAAAAAAGAATTTCACTAGGATGAATTTGATTTTATTTAAGAAATGCAGGTAGTTGGCTATTAAAGTGGAAGTGTCACTGAAATAATAGTTTTTGTGAATTGCAAGCTTTTTTTCCCACCATCGCCCTAACTCTCATGCCTTTAACATCTGGAAGGTTTTCAATGATATGAAAAGATTCAAAGTGGAATTTGAATTAAGTTTTCTATAAATAAAATTCCATATAACAATGGAGTATAAAGGTCAAAAACATAAGTGAGGTACTTGTGTAGCATTTGAAAGAAATACAAATAGATGTTTATGTATGCAGCATTGCTAACAATCACTTCCCCCAAATCCTAAGAAGAGTTGGCATGCAGGAGGATATACAGCCAGACAAAAAAATATAAGGGAGAAACAAAGGCTTTGGTATCAAAAAGAGATATAATTAAAATTTTCATACTGATGAATGACTTCAGACAAGTGACTTAATGTCTCATGCAAATTGGTGACAGTGATAGCTATTTTGTGAGAATTCGATGAGCTGATATAGGTAAAGCACCTAGCTTAGTACCTAAATTAAAGAGTTTTGCCTATTCTTCCTTTTCGGTTCTCTCACTCTCCTTTCAAATGACAGAATAAAAATTGTAAATAAACCCCTATCATACTGCTGTGCCTGCAAGCGCTCCCCAAAAGATAATAAAATTTAATGCCAAAAAATATATCTCTGTCTTTTTTAAAGTAAGCCAGTTGTTAGTATCAAAATGACCATATCAGATAGAACTTTTGTTCTTCAACTATAGGATTATACTATAAAGGAATTATACAGAATTGTACTGCATACAAAGGAATAAACTAAGTTTAAAAACCCAATGATTGGCTATACCTGCAGGCTATTTCACATCCTCCAAACTTAAGCATATCTACATTGAAATATCAAAAGATTAAGAATGCTTAGTAAACATTTCTATGAAATGCTGATAATTAAGTACTTATGTTCTAAGTTGTTCAAAAGCAAGCAGAAGTGAAAAAGATACATTTCACCTTATACAAAGACAGATAAATTTTGTTCTAGAACTTAAAATGAAACAAACAAAAGTAAAACTTATTTAGAGAAGAGGTAGGGACTTAAATTTTAATTCCACAAGTTACTGACAAATTCTGGTAGTGTTTATCTTTTGATATTATTTAAGTGAAAATAAGTTGGATACATTATCTTTCATATGACTTTGATGAGCAAGGTCAATGAATGATAAAATATTAGGGTTTGGAAGACAACTTATTTTCTGGACATCTTACCTCCTTATGCTAAAAAAGAAAATAAAAACAAGTTAAGGTTCAATGTTATCCAGGGATAGAAGCAGAGTTGAAATTCAGCTTTGTGAGTTCTGTGCTTTCATACTATCTGTCAAGAGGCATTTCAGCTGAGAGTCACAATGGTGGTCATGGAGAACACTAGTTATTCTAACACTGATTAGTGTATTTTATTTCCTGGGTAGTTTTAGTACATACTGAAATACAAGGGGGAGTAGAATGCTACCATAAGCTCTTGCTGCTACAAAGAAGACAGTTGAGGGTTTTCTTTTCTTTGAGGGAATAAAAGTGCAACAAATATACACCTGCTAACGACCTATAATAAAAATCTGGGATGTTTGTCAGGAAAATAAAGAGCCTAAACATTTCACCAGGCATGGGTATTGAAAAAATTCTATTTAATATAAATTGATTTCAGAACTATCTGAAATGTATAGTAGTCAGGGAGTATTTGATAGTCATGCATCTAGGGTACCAGAGGAAGAAGAGCTAAGCCCCCAAACGGAGAAGTTCCACTCATTGTTTGCCTTTCTGTGAAAAGGGAAAGTTAATTTTTGACAAAACTCTACTGAACTACAGACCATTTCACAGCTAACTTTCCTCAATGAGTTTTCACTTAGATTTAATTTACAACCAACCAGCTTTTATAAGCTCTCAGTGAAAACACTAAGTACTGCTGGAATGGCAACATATATTCTGATTCCTAAGCTACCTTCTACTTTCAGTCCATCTAGCCTCAGCCTATCTCAGAAACATTTGACTATTTTCACCAGTTCTTTTTTCCCTGTTTACTCCCATTGTAAATATTCTCACCACACCCACAAGAAAATGAAGTTATGTAAGATGATGGATATATTAATTTCCCTTACTGTCATGATCATTTTGTAATACATATAGGTATCAAATCATTATGTTGCCCACCCTCAACTTAGGCAATGTTAGGTGTCAATTACAACTCAATGGAAGTTGAGAAAAATAAGATTGAAAATTTAAAAACCAAAACACCCCTGTTTACTAACTTTTATGATATGATTTTCGGCGAATTCTCTCCTACTTCTTTGGTTATGTCTTCCTGTTTCTTCCCACACACTAAGCTTCTTTTAATCGTATTTCAGTTGATGGTGACCCACAGAGCTCATTCCTTATTCCAATTCTCTTCACTCACTCAATAATACTTATTCAGCACCCACTGTTAGCTAGCAATTTTTGTAAGATAATTGTGTTACCAGTGAAAAAAGCAGATGAAAATATCTGTTCCCTCAAAGAATTCGGCAAATAAAAAGTAACCAGAAGAAAATAGCAAAAATAATCATCTAAGTAATTAATATGCTTGTTAATGTAGAGCAAACAGAACAGGTAAGAATTTATACTAAAACTACCATAATAATGTATCTATGACTTTAACTATAATCCGTTTTAACTACCCCTGAATTTCTATCAATATTTATCTTTCCTGAGCAGCATGTGATCAGCATATTCATGATCACAATTTATCATCTCCAACACTGGACACGAACTTGTCTTTCACAAAGATGTTTCCTCCTACTTTGACAATGGTATCACCATCTACTGGTTCAGCCAAGTCAGATACCTCTTATGATTAGTTAGATACCTACATCTTTCTTATCCCTGATTCTTATATACCTGCATAAATATTTCTAACATTCTTTCATACGCATTTTTGTTTCTCTAATTAAAATTTTCAATAAATAATAATGGAGACGATAAATGCTATAGTGAAGTGGTTCAGAATGGGCCATACCAAGATGTGTTAGATTGGTGCATACATTATTTTGAGCTATAGAGAATGAAGAACCTGCACGCTCAAGAGAAATTCTTGCAGCTCCTTAATTCTTTAACCAAGAAGTATCTGAACTGGGGGAGGGGGGGGTCTTACTGAGAATAAGTTATTACCAGAGATAACTTTTATCTGAAAGACGTAGCAGGACAAACATCTAATTATGAACCATCAGCCCTTTGAACCTCTTTTCTATGTGAACCTCTGTTCTACTTGGACATACAAATAAAATTGAACTTGTTTTTCTCCTGTTAATCTGTCTCATATTAACTTAATTATCAGACCAGTCAAAAAGGTAGACGAAATCTTTTTCTGCCTAACAGTAGTCAGATGCCTGGATTGAATCCTCTGTAAGTGCTAGTTTTTTCTTTCTGTGAAATAAAGACAAACCTCCTAGGGTAACTTTAATTAAATGAGAGTGGCTGGAGGTAACAGCATCAGAATCACCAACATTAGCAGCAACATGATTAATTCCTAAAATAGTTCCTAAATTAGTTTTTCTTCCTTTAGCCTTACATTTCTCTAAATCTTTCCCAATGTGATAGCCCAACTAGCCTCAAAACTTACATGCCTAAATACAATGGCACTGAAAAGCTCTCTCTTGCCGTTAGAATAAAGTCTAAATAGCCTATTTAGTATTGCGGATGAATATTTTCTAATTTTTCTCATGTTTCTTCTTTTTAAAACTTAATCTCTCTTCATTCTTTTTCATATGAATATTTGATTTTCCCAATGTCATCTGTTGAACAGACTTTCCTTTCTCTATTGTACACTCTTGATTCCTTGGTCATAAATTAACTGTTCAAACAAATGTGATTTTATTTCTGGACTCTTGAGTCTCCAACATGGATCTGTGTACCTGTTTTTATTCCAATTCAAGCATGGGTTTGGTTGTTGCAAGGGTGTATATGAGTGCACATATCTCTGCCATTCTTCTTGTAACTTGCCTTTGCTGCTTCTTTGTACTTTTCTACAATAATATTTGTTTTATACAACACACACTTAAACAATGTGATCAACAATCTAACAAATGTAGAGAAATTTTTTTTTTTACTCAATGAATGAATCTGTGACAAAAGTAGGGGTAACAAAATTTGGCTTTGATTAAAACTGAGTGTTCAATATTCCTTTATAACACATTTTTCTTCAAAAAAAAAAAAACCAGCAAACCCTTAATCTCTAAGAGTGACATCATCACTATAGGAAGGTCAGCCTGAAGCTGATCTTTTTGGTGAAAGAGGTTCAAATGATTAATTTCAATTCCTTTAATTTACAAAATAGTGGAATATTCTAAACAATGCAAAGTGTTTTTTTCTTTTGTACTAATAAGTTTATAGTTCATTTTTATGGTCAAACGCTGTATATGGTCATTTAGTTAATAATAATCATAGTATGATGTAACAGGGAAAAACATTGTGGGAACCCTTGCAGCAATGGAAGCCAAAAGATTTAAATTTAAATTATTTCCTGCAGGCTTTTTGTCACATTTTTTATTGCTTTAAAACAAATACAAGCCACCATAAACTGACTACATAGATTGATATGTGCATATTTTTATGCATGTTTGTGCACTACTATGTGTTTGTAGGTGAACCGGTACTTATTAAGACTATTGTATCAAATTTCAAAAATAATGCCACCATTATAAATTACATAACACAATAAATTCTCACAAACTATTACATCTAGAGGAATTTATGTGATTTTTATAAACAGTCACATCTGCCATTAAAATGTAAAGATTCTCTGATCATTTTACTCACTTCCTTATTTATTTAATAAGTACTAATGGAAGAAGGAAATACACTGATTCACTAAATATAAATATCAAAGCTGAACAAATTTATAATTATAGAGCAGGTGACAGTATAAGAAGATATAACTAAAGCTCAATATGTGCTTATTAGCATTCTGATTACCAAGAAGTCTTCCAAAACAAATGTATTACACTATTTAAGGGCTTAGTCATATTTTAAATACACTTTCCTTATGGACCATATATTACTTGCAGGTTTTATAAATTAGAAATGCAATTACTTAAACAACTGACAAATATCATTCACAAAATTATGAAAATTATTTTTTAACCACATTGTAATGTAAAGAAATATGCTGGCAAATAATTACCAAAAAATGAATCATATAGATATTAAGTGTTGAAATTTGGATTTAGTGTCATGCTGTGTTATGTGATGTTAATATATATGATTTTATAACATGTAAAATTACATTTACCTTTACCTTAAAAATACAAATATTATATTTTAATTAGAAGAGCTCATATTTTTATGTCTATACATATGCTTGGATAGCCTACTGACATGTACCCAGGAAAGAATTCTGGTTAAAGCACATTATCATAGTGTTCTTGAAAGACAAAGTATACTTTTAAGTTTGATTAGTTTGATTAGTTAACCTTATAACACAGTACACAGTCCTTAAACTTCAAAAATGAAATTAAAGACTTCACTTTCTTTCTGGACAACTATAATCAGTTTTTCCCTTATAATGTTTAACCATACAATGATAACCTACCTTATTTTATTTTATATTATGAACTTCTGTTATTTTATATGTTCCAAGATGTATGAAAATTAAACCAAAAATGAGATAAAACTATGTTTATAATATCCTAAATGAACTGTACAATGTGAATAATAAAAAAGCATGAATATAGTGAGGGGAGACAAGTTATGCATGTTATCAAAATGGCAATGTTTTAGGATCCATTTAAAATCGTAAACAGAGTAAGTTGGTGATACAGAAAGTTCCTTGTTTTACTCCAAAGAGGGATAACAGTTCACCACTGGGACACTACACCCGTGGCTCTGGGTAAAACTGAAATAGTCTTTGGACATAAGTAACCAACAGAGACTGCACAGACAAGAGACAAAGAGTAGACAAAGAGGAGAGTCAGGCTTCATAGAACAGAGGATTGTACAAGACTGTTACGAACATCTTTACTCCAATAAAAAGAATAGCCAAGTAGAAATGGGCAAATACTTGGAAGAATACAATCTTTTAAGATGAATCAGGAAGAAATAGAAAACAAAAATAGACCAATTACAAGTGAGGGTATCGAAAGAGTAATCAAAGGTCTCCAAAAAACAAAAGCCCAAGACCATATTGGTTGGGTTCTAATGGAAATATATTCCCTGTTCATGGATTGAAAGAACTGACAGCACTAAAATGGTCATCTTACCCAAAGCAATATACAGATTCAATGCAACCCCTATCAGTGGCATTTTTTGAAGAAACAGAGCAATCATTTAGTGATAATTTTTTGCACCCACAAAAGACTCTGCATAGTCAAAGCAATCCTGACCAAAAAAATAAATAAAATAAGTAAGAGGAATACAGGTATCATTACTCTTGACTTCAAGCTACACTACAAAGCTACAATAATCAAAGTAATAAAGTATTAGAATAAAAATAGATACATTGACTAATGGAACAGAACTGAGCCCTGGAATAAACCCACCTTTATACCCAAAGTTAATTGACAATAGAAGAAATGAAAAGTACACACAATAGAGAAAGCAAAGTCTCTTTAACAAATGGTGCTGGAAAAACTGTCATATGAAAGAGAAAGAAACTATCACTATATCCAAAAATTAAGTCAAAATGGATTGAAGGTTTGCAAATGAGACCTGTAACCAAAATGTTCATAGAGGAACCATATAGTCAAAACACTCTGAAATAGTTTCAGTGATTATGGGGACTTTACTACAATGGCAAGGGAAATAAAAGTAAAAAATGAACTCTATCAAACTAAAAAGTTTGTGCACAGCAAAAGAAACTATCTTTAAAATGAAAAGACATTCTACAGAACGGGAGTATTTCCATATTATATATCCAGTAAGAAGCTAATATCTAAGGTCTATATAGAACTCATACAACTCAACAAGAAGAAAGTAGTAAAATTAGTTACAAAAAAAGGGTCAAAATCAGTTTAATAGACATTTCCAGGGCAGCTATGGATGGTCAATAGGCACTTGGAAAAATGCTTGGGTCACTTCTCATGAGCGCAACGCAAATCAAAACCACAATGAGATCCCACCTCCCATCCCACCTTCCACAGCAAAAAGATCAGAAAGAGCAAGTGTTGGTGACAGTGCGGGGAAAAGGAACCCTCGGTACACTGCTGCTGGGTAGAGAGACTGGGCCAGCCCCTTTGCAAAACAGTATGGATGTGTCTCCAAGTCTTAAAAATAGGCGTACCCAAAGAATACAAATATGTAATCGGAAGGGGCGCAGGCACTCCAGTTTTGTCAGCAGCAATATTTACAATAGTCAGTGTTTTAGAAACATTCTGACTGCAGAACTGAAGCTACCACAGCAGGAGATGGGAGTTGAGGCACAGGGTGGAGGAGATACAGTGGATTATGGTAGAAGATTATGGGTGCTTCGGTAGTGGGTGTGGTGTGGGAACACACACCTGCTATGATGTGTACCTAAATACATGATCGTGTACTGTTTTTCACAGCAGCATTAAAGACTGACTTTTCAGTGATCATTTCTACAGTTCATTACCACAACGTTATTTCAATGAAAAATACTAAAAAGAAAAAAAAATCAGGAGACAAAGCCGTATCACATTATCTTGTTATGACAGAGAAAAACAACTCTGCTTACAAGACTGCAACAGTAATTTGCGATTGTCAGAACTAATTATTAACTGGCTTACTTTACTGGGTCTAATATTTTACCAAAGAGCAATCTAGAGTTAAGCTTCTTATATTGAGATGCAACATCATTAGATGTTCGCTACTGATATTCCTCTACCTGTCCAACCTTTTCACAAGAAAACGTAAGATGATGCCATGCCCACACTGTGGTCAGAGGAGGATTGTTGGTGAACCCTGGGGAAGATTTTACCTGTCCAACCAGGCAAGCAGACTCTTGGCTGCTCCAATCAGATCCACAACTGAGGTCAGAAAGTCATTCGGCAATTTTCGGCTGGTTCTCCCATCATAATGGCCACTCCTTCTCCTTCCTGTTATAAAATTCTGTAGATTCTTTGCAGATGCATTCAACTTGTGAGAAAGGGTTTTCAGATTTTCGGTTTCCAAGCCATAATTCTAAGTTACATTAAAAAAAGAGACAACAGACATATTGAAAGTTAATATTTTATTCATTTTGAAAACCATTTACGAAGTACTTTATTATGTACAGGCAATGGGGCGAGAGTTTAGAGTCACGAATATTTATTCGTGTGATATTTATAGGTGGGATTCCTGGTAGAGTGGAACTCACAGTCAAATGAAGATTTGGGGAAATGTCAGGTAAACAACAATCTGTGAAGATCTACTTCTGAGCACGCTAGAAGGGCATTATGTCAGGAACTATAGGACCAAGACAAAAGGGAGTGCTAGGTGGTTTAAAAACTTAGACCTAAATCTAACTACCTGTGAAATTCAACAATTATTATCAACAGTCATTTCTTGAATCTATTATCATATGCACAGTCACGAACGTTAAGTACCAGCAAAATTTCTACTTCTCCAAAGCGAGCCAAATAAACACAACCCAACAAAATGAAAAGGCAAGAAATAAATTATATGTAATAAACCCTTTTTTTTCTGTACACTCTACTCAATGACTCATGCGAGTTTCTTTTATAATATATTACCAGGAAAAACTCGGCTTCCTCAGAGGAACCGATATACTTTGTCCTTTCTTTTCCACAGGTCAATTTCTTTTTAATGGAATTCAAAACTATACTTCTAAATTCATTTTCATTTTCTCAAGGATGCATTAGCTCAGCCAAATGAGAAGCACATCTAAAGCAATCATAGTGGCTTTTTGTAAGGATGGTTTTTCCTTTTTCTTGGTCTTGGTGATACTTTCCAATATGGACAAGTGTATTATTGCACCCCAAATATTTTGTCTAAGAATTATAGCAGAGAGGTTCATGTAACTAAATAAGTAAACTCTTAAATCATATCCAATAGGAAACTATTGTAGAATGCCACCGAACATATTTCCGGGAAAGATTTTCTAAGTTACAGCTAATTTTTAAGATAGATCATTGCAAAACTCTCACTTTGAAACTAGAGGAAAAGACTTGGCCCTCTGCTCGGAGCATCTGCCTTAGAGAAATATTGCAACTGCAACCATCTCCATGCTTATAAAAGCACATGCGTCTCTTCAAAAGTTATATAACCCCGGTGTCACCATCAGAACCCAGGGACATCTTTCTCAAAGCTGTGGGCATTATCTCTTTGAAATGCAATTGTCCAGGATATTAGAGCGCCTGTCTTGTACTTTTTGTGAGCAGTTAGGAGCCTAAATTCTGTCAGTGCCTTACCCCAGCTCACAAAACTACTTCCTGCTATAAAATAAGAGATTTATTTTTCAGCTTTGAGTAAGACAAAATGGGTAGCAAATATGGTTACTTTCCAATACTAAGTGAGTTTAGAGTAAGCTGTGTGACAGATGGTGCTATCAGCCTCTCCACTTGAAGACTCGGCTTTATTTTTCTTCATAACTTGCTTGCCATGGATTGTATGTCTGACTATGGAAAAGGATAACATTTCTCGGTCTACTGCAGCTCTTAGTGGACTGCTTATGAATTTTAATAAGTATTACTATTTTTGAGCTGCAAAGCATCTCTAGGAACAGCTATTGATTTGATCAGAGATGAACTTCTTCAAATATGTATATTACTGTCATGTGTAAAATCAAAAGTATTATCACCTTACCGAAATCACAAGACCCGAAGACATTTCTAAGCTTCTAAGGTCCAAACACATTCTAAGGTTGATTTACTCTCTGTTTTCAATTGAGAAAGTGAGGTACAGGGAGATCTTTTGGTTTGTCTTTAAAGCTCAAAATGGGGCTAACAAGTACCCAGGTCACATGGAGGGGAGGCCGCTACCACAACTCCTTTGCACCAGTGTCCCCCACGAAACAGATGGGAACAAAGAAAGAAGCAAGGTACTGGAAGAATGAAAAAGGGAGACAAATGGCACAAAAAATCCAGCTATTGCTATTTAGGCAATAATCACAGGGCACCTATTTTATATGACATTTAGATTTATGCTTTTCACCGGTGATTAGAAAAGAGAAAGCTTGGAGGAGAAAAAAAAGGAGGGACTAGAAAAGGATTTTGATATGTGAACATTAAATACGAATTTCTGTTAATAATGTTACCAATAAAGATTTAATAATGACAAATGTTTGATTGTTCTTTGCTGAGAATTTATATTTTCATTAAAATAATGCTTAGAGCCATGGATTTTTAAAAATGCACAGTATATCAAATACTCAGCTTCCTAATTTGAATTGCAATATTTGTTTCTGAAAGAGGTCTGGCTTGCACAAATGAAACATTTCATTAATGTGAAACCTTTGGGAAGTTTTAGTCAGGATGCTACCAGAAGAAGGAAATCCTTTCATAAGTTTATTAAAAAATACTTTCTAAAGGCTAAATTAGTACAATTTGTAACTGTATCAACTAAATGTAAACAGCACTTCTGAAATGCTTGAAAGTGCTTTCAGAAGTTTATCCCTGTTATAAAGCAATTTCCATGATGCATAACAGTTTGCATTTTTCATTTTTGTATATTGACTTTAATGAGGAAATAGCTATTTACAAAAAATAGTAATTTGTTATAAACAGCTATTGACAAACAAATAGTAACCTGGTAATACAGCTTTCACTCTATAACTATCAGTCTCTATAAAAGATTAATCTGAATTAATTCTACATAATACTAGCATCTCAAATATTTTACTAGAAAAGGTAAAATAAATGAAAATGAATTCAAATATTACAAACAAAAATATGAAGGTAAAATAAAAAATATTTTGAAACCTTCAAAATCTAAGATAACACTGAACTTTATTTTTATTTTTAAAAAAATATTATTTTTAAAAAATGATTCAAGAATTATGGAATAAGAACATCTTCTGGACAAAACCGGCAAGGATACTCTGAGATGCCCCCTAAGTTGGAGTCCTACTAAAGATATATCCTATATGGAACAGCTGTGGGAAACAAGACAGAGGAATTCAGTAGAACAAACAGAAGATAACGTCATAGAGGATAGAGAGGGACATTCTTACATCTTTTCCTAGAAGAGAAATATAACCAGTTAAACATGAAATGTCCTTAGCCCCCCCTCTCTCTTTCTTTCTCTCTCGCTATACGCTATTTGCTCGTACACTAGGCCAGAAACATGTCTACCAGGAAATAGTCATGACTACAGTTGTGACTGCAGTCTGATTCACCATAGCCACTGAGTTCTTTTCTTTCAATTCTACACATGCCAAAGTATATTTAAAAAAAAAAGAAAAGAAAAGAAAGAATATACTTTACGTTCAAGAAAACTGAGTTGGCTATATTCTTAGTAAACACCTAACTAAAAATATCCAATATTGACACTACATATTATACAAAGTCAATGCTATTTTGCTCAGACTTAATTTGAATGCATCAATGTAGCAGGTGTTTAGTCTTATAATCCTTTGCTTTATAAATAAGTTCTAAAAGGATGTTTTAATGAACTTTTTTAGAAATAAATTTTCAATGAGTGAGTCAAGCAATTATGTTGCAAAGAAATAAATCATAGCAGTTACAGACATTAGAATTCTCATGCAAAATGTCTACTGTATGAAAAGTACATGATGAATGAAGTGAAAACTGTTCTTTTCCAAACATAAATAATTCACTTACACTTCCTAAATAAAAGGTATATTTCATAACCAATTAAGAGCTGTACATTAAACTAGAGATAAATTATTTCTGCCTTACAATTTCAGTTAATATACTGTGCTCTCTACTTAAGCGCAATAAATGATAATAATCTGAAATAGTTAATATAGTTTCAAATCATAAAGCTTACTTCTCCTTAGAAAACCTTGGAATAAAACGACATACAATAAATATATGCTACATGAAAGAACAAGTGACTAAATAAACCCTTGATTTTCGTCAGCTGCCATAATATGTATTCTCCATCAGTACTAGTCTTGCAGATGAAAAAATTGCATGGTTTAAAATTTTTCTATGCCTCCCAGATAGAAGGATTAAAAACTTCAAGAAGTCATGTAGGCAAGAGAGATTGTCCAGAGGCAAGTTTTCTGGAGAATGGCAGAGAACTGCCTTACCTTAATTCAGGAAGGTGAATACCATCATTGAACAGCCACTATGTACTAAGTCCTGGGCAAACAGCACATGGGTGTACCGCAAAGCAAAGTGGTAAGTTGCATTTCTTCCCATCATTTTCACTCTGCACCAGCCAAATCAAAACACTGGGTTTTCCCTGTGCATGCTGCATTCTTTCACAGTTCTGTCCGTACACAAGATAGTCCTTCTGCCAGATAACACTTCCCCTAACTTTTTTGCTTGTTTGGTTGACAAATTCCACTCCTCTTGCAAGTTCCAATGCAAATTCCACTTACACCTCCCTCAGCACTGTTCCTCATTTACTTCTACATGCCCCTGGAATTTCTAAAGCACTTTACATCTCTACTGTCTTTTAACAACGAGTGGATGTCTTCTTCACCGGCCTACATACCTCTTTACTGGACTGTACACACAGACTGTCCCTTTCTGATCTTTGTACACCCACGCTAAGCACTATCTGAGCACAAAGATAGAATAGTGAAAGGAGAAAAAAAACACAAAGGGTGTAAGAAGGGAGAAGACCGGGAGAGACATTACAGTTTCAAGGAGATAAAACACTGCCCCCTTCCCAAGTCTGCAGGTGAGGGATCTCATCTCCTGACTGAAGAAGTCAATCAGGATTCACTGCTCAGAAGTTTGCTTTATATTCTGTGGCATAAACTGGAAGGTGTCTTCCATAGGAAGTTTAATATTGGCTTCTTTGGAAACAGTAACCAATTATGCTGAAAAAACATAGAAAGAAGCAATTTGGTGTTTTCTTTTCCCCAAGAAAACAATGTAATTTAAGCAGTGCTTAAATCTAGACCTGTAGCAAGTTCTAGGAGTGTAGCAAGTTCAAGTTCTCAGCCTAGGAAGAGATGTAGTATAGCTCCATGGCTCAGAGAGGGAAATGGTCTAGGTATGTCTAGACTTAAAGGGATGATTGTCATCCCTTTAAGTAAGGTTAGATCAGTAGAGGCTATTATTGTTCATGGGCCAAATATCAAAGTGTCTACACAGGTCTAAACTATCTGTAGGTAACTCTGATCTCAACCTTCTCTCCTTCTTTAAATGGGCAACGTGGGAGTCCAATGCATAAGCAATTCATCTATGAAGAACCCTGTTTATGAGACATAAACCTAAACTTCCAATCACAACTATTAATGTCACAGAAAATACAGTATATGGGGGCGGCCAGATCAGACTCCCATCTCCAAGTCACTTCTCTTGGTTTATAGTCACTGATTGAACAACATGCAAACTCATCATGGACCCTAAGCACTAGCTCTTATTTCAGGCATGGTTTCTTCAATCTGATTCAAGTCCTTGAATCGTTCATGGATGGTAATGCGATGCCCACATAAGGCCGTACAAATCTCTTAAGACATTAAAATACTTTATAGTCTGGTCCTGTTCCATTTTCAGGCCTAACTTTCTGCCTGTTCTCTCCTTTGTCATCCCAAACAGCTTACCAGTTTTTAAAACACACCATGCATGCTCTCTATTCTGTGTGCTGTGTACGTGCTGTTTGAAGGTCAACCAGGCATACCCTTCCCTCTCTTCTCTGCCGTGTCACTCGCATTAACCACTGGGCTGCTTAATAATCACCTCTATGGCAATATGAACCTATAAGTCTTAGCTATTTTCTCCTTTGTGCCACCCATAATATTTATCTTACAGTTTTTTTCACTTTAGTATTTATACTGCAGTATATTGTGATTAATTATTTGTTTATCACTCTTCCCCTACTAAGCTTTTCAAAAGGGCAGGAACTACACTTTACAGCTGACACACAACGGTACTGAGCACATTAATTGATTCTTGAATTGAATTATATTTAATAACTACTCATTTCTCATTAATCATCATCATCTTAAAAAGTTACTGAATGTCTACTGCATGTCAGATACTGAATTAGATACTATACAAAACCACTGAATTAGATACTACACAAAAACTATTTCATTTGCTTTTTACTTCAATTAGACACTAGATACATCATTTATCTACTTTTCACTACCACAAAGTAGTTTTTATCCTCATTTTCAATTAAAAAAATAGCTATAATGAAATGATCTGCCCATAAGTTATCTGTAACCTACTAATGCAAATTCACCATTAGATTATATTACAAAGCTCATGCTCTTTCTTATTGTAGCTCTTGTCTCTTCACAAATACCTGAATTTAAAATCAATCATCCGACCTAACATGGAAAAAGAAATCCAGGTTCCTCTCAGAATAGCCAATGTATCATCAGAAACTTGCAGGATTATTTTGACACTGATTTCTCTAACAAAGTCACTGATATTTTTAACATATCAAATAACCATATAATATACAATATTTAATTTTCATTGGCTACACACATAAAGACACTTAAATAACTTAATTATTTTATGAATACTTTGATAAAAAAGAATTCTTTAATATTTGTGATACTGAATCAAAACTTTGCAACTGATGGTATATAATTAATGTATCTCAAAATGCTGCTGTGAAAACCTTCCATATTTTCTAGTAGCTGAAACTAATATCATAGTTGAATTACACATTTTTTAATCTATCATTTGATACTGCACAATACATCAAATCAATGAGGGAGAAAAAAAAAACACGTTGAATTGGTGGAGAATTAAGGGCTTTTTTTCCTACTTGCATCTGTGTTATTTTTGAAAAGAAGCAGAAAGATAAAGAAGCAAAACAAAAAGGGAAAATAATTTAAACAGGAAAAAAACAAGGAAAATAAACGATTTCCTCTCCCATCTGCTTTAGGTTCTTACCAGAGCACATAGTAGGTCAACAGCTTCTAAGATCAGTTCCTGATGGCCAATGCGGCTGACCCCCAGATCTTCCAGCTCCTGATGTGTGATGCGTAGCAGTTGGTCCCCGCTGATCTTCTCTCTCTCGAAGTTCTTAATATACTGCTGCAAACAATCATCAAGACCTACACAAGAACAATATGGAAAAGAGAATGAAAAATCAGTTGACCCAAACTGAAGATGGTAAACTAAAGCAAGCGTTAATGCCTACGAAGTTAACTCCTACCAACTCTGGATTAGTTTAGTCATCCACCTTTTACCAACTTATAGGTGGACTGCAGGCAAGGGGGTGGATCACGTCAATCACATCCTGAGCTGTTAATCTGAATTTCCCTCAGCAGTTACTGGAAATCTTTACTTCTCTTTTCAACAGTCTTCTTTTTTTATTACCTCTCTTTTTAAAAAATTTTAATTAATTACATATATATATATTTAACATAGTTGTATACCCTGAGGTTCCCCCACCACCTTGTCACCATGAACGATCATCTTAAATCTCTTGTGCCCAGCCCTCTTCTGATTTCAGCAGTCTTCTTTAGGTTACCTCTTTCACAAAGTTAATGTGTAGGTTCCCCTATTTCTCCACATATTAGCATTCCACTTTTCCTCTCTTTTTTAACTCCATGGTAGAGGGAGAGGTATTCTTTCCATACAAGGCACCCAAATCCCATCTTCTGTCACCTTAACACTATTCAAAAATTAAAAATTCAAATTATCTCCATATTTCAACCACTTCTTATTCATCGACTCCTTCTATGTCCAAACCTTTGCCATCTTGAAAAACAATATAAAGATGTTTCTTTTGCTTTCCCAGATCTGGTGTTCCATCCTAGTTTGTTACTCTCTTCAGAGCTGCACCCCTTTCTTTATCGCTCACTTGCAATAAAACCCTTCCTTAATACACTCTCATTGGGTTGACCCACATCTAAACGTGGAAACCCAGTGCAGACACACTTTTCAAGATTACTCATGGCACTTCATAATAAATAGGCCACTCTCGACATAAGGTCAGTCTCAATCACCTATGAAATGGTCTGATACACAGAATGAACTGCACTAATGAGATCGCTTCTCGTCACAGTTTTAAGTAGAAAAGAGCAAGAAAATGAGGCAATCAGCAAAAACTGGAAAGGTCTTGATTTTATCAAGGAGCGGGAGAAGAGGCTAAAATGGGCTACATTCCAAGCGAAATGACCACAGAGCTGAGCTCAGAAGCAAGTAGAGAAACCAGGGACAAGACTAGAACAGATAAGCAAAAGGGAGCGAAGTCCCATTGCAGAGATTAGGTAGAGAGTGAGGGCAGAACTAGCAGGTCCTAAAATCTGCCTGGTTGCTGACAGGGTCGAATAACATGCTTACCAGACTTTCAATCTCTTACAGTAACTTTTACAGCTGACACACAACGGTCTCTATGTTTTCTCTCTTTTTACATTTCTCATTGCTACATACACATGGTACTCCTATCTTCCATACATTCTAAGTCTCCTTTCAGGGCACTTTCAGTATTTTAGGACAGTTCTGCATTCCAGGGATCCTTTCTGAGACTTGTCACCATTCACTCTTTCCACAACAAAACTCATTTTCCCATCGAGAGGAGCCTCCCTACTACATTCTTTGTCAATGAAAGTCATCACTTCCTAACCTATCAAAAAAAAAACCCCAAAAACCTAATAGCTGGGCATGGTGGTGTGTGCCTATAAGTGACAGCTTATGGAGTTGCAGCTGGGTCTCAGGATTGCAGTTCGAGTCCCACCTGGGGCAATACAGCGAGACCTAGCCTCAAAAAATAGCAGGGTGTGGTGGCGTGTGCCTGTAATCCTAGTTACCTGGGAAGCTGAGGCTTGGAATTGCCTGAGTCTGTGATACCCCAGGCAACGTAAACCTGTGGTCCCACGGGCAACAACAGTGAGACCTAGTGTCAAAAAAAAAAAAAAAAAAAAAAAAAGCAACCCTAATATTTGGGAGCCATCCAGATTGATCTACCTTTCTTACATTCTGGGATCCAACTAACATCCGTGTCTTAACAACTGGTTTGCTGAAACAGCTTCTGCATTTATCATTTCCTCTCACTCTCTAATGCCTCTACCTAAAACAGGCTATAAACAGTTCTCACCTGTCCTAAGACAGCTTTGTGGTTTTCACAATGCTAGTCATTATTCCCTCCACATCATCTTAGCCAACATAAAAATCCTAGTGTTATTCTTCCCTATGTCAAAGATTTTCAGTGTTTTCTCATATTTATGAGCTCCTTCATATAATGCTCAAAAGCTCTTTGTGATCTGGACCTTGTCTTTCTATACAGACATGCCAGATAGCCTCCACATTTCCTACCTCCCATTCTACAACCTTTCATTACAAATGCCCACATTGGAATGCAAACTGCTCCAGTCACAATGGAAGGCTGTGTAGAGGACCCTCCAACTACTGAAAATGGAACTACCATTCAATCCAGCAATACCACTACTGGGAATCTACCCAAAGGGCACCAAAACACTTAATTCAAAAGGACACCTGTACTCTGATGTTTATTGCAGCATGACTTACATCAGTCAAGATACAGAAACAACTGAAATGCCCCAACATAGACGAATGGATGAAAAAGGTGTGAAAAGGTATTTGCACAGTGGAATAGTATTCAGCAATCAAAAAGACAAATTTGATGCACTTGTAATAACATGGATGGACCTAGAAGGAATCATGTTAGCAGAAATAAGTCAGAAAGAAAAGGACAAAAACTGGATGGTCTCACTAACTGATGAGATAAAGGGAAAACAAACAAAAGTTCAAGTAGTAGTCAAAGCTAACAATCTGACAACAGAACCAAAGCAAATAGCTAGGGAGGGGGAGGGAGAGGGAAATCAGGGAAGGGATGAGCACAAAAGAGCAAGATGATGGTGGGAAAACCCCGGGGAATAGAGTGATGTAAAATATATATAATAACAATTAAAATAAAATAAAAAAGAACCAAAACAAAAACAAATGCCCACAATGTATTGTAATTCTTTGTTCCATGCTTTTGTGCCCAATAGGCAGCTTGAAAATTCCCTGAAGT
This sequence comes from Uropsilus gracilis, assembly GCA_004024945.1. NCBI lineage: Eukaryota > Metazoa > Chordata > Mammalia > Eulipotyphla > Talpidae > Uropsilus > Uropsilus gracilis. Next base: position 189,033 of record PVHY01000188.1, read on the forward strand.
TGGGTGCTGTGTTTTGGAATTTGGAGAACCAAGGGCTTAAGCACACTGGATGACACAGCGTGGGGCTCACTAACTGCAAACTGAATACATTAAGACATTATCTGTGAGCTATATGGAACCTGACAAGGGTAAAAGAGACATTTCATTTATTTTTCATTAAAATTTAAAATTTTTCTTTATTGAGGCAACAGGTTTACAAAACTGTACACAATTTATGGGACTAGGTTCACACCTCCTCAGATAACCATTACCATACCACCTACCATCAAAGTACCCAGAGTCCTTTACTCTAGGTATTTGGGCCCCACCCCACTTTGTACCCAGCCTCATCCTCTCTCTTCCTCTAAATGCCTTAATTTTTTAGTTATATTTTTAAGGTTTGTTTTGGCTTAGTTTTGTCAGTTAAAAAAGGAATTATGTTAAGTAAGAGCTACACCTAAAAAAGGCTGGGAAAAAAGAATGCTCAGCTCATGGTATTCGAGGTGCTTAACTCTTGAAGTATAAGTATATACTGTGCCACATGAGATAGGATGTTATTATTGACTAGATTTTGCTTGTATTTCCTTTATGTGAAAGAATGACATTTCAAGTGGCAGAGCAGAAACAACAAAGAGAAGCTTAGCTTGTATCTCATTATCTGATGCCTAATTATAAAAGTATATTATCCTACAATATAGGAAGCATCTCGATTCTTATATATAAAATGCAAAATATATGGTAAAAATACAGCTGGGGAATGATACAAAATTATAACAATGTTACTTTATTTTCCATATATGTATTCATGTATATAAAAGGTGTCTGTATACTTTTCCTTATCTGAATTACAAATAATAATTAGCTATCTTATTGTATTTGTTTTGGGTAAAAGGTGGAAAATAAATATGTAAAATATGTGTAATGAAAACATGATGCAGAAAGAGCAGTCTACAAAATCACAGTCTTTTATTTAAAATAGAGCTGGTTCTATTTTCAAGAGAAACAACACATTACTTAGTTACAACATTAGATAAAATATGAATGGATATGCTAGATTTTGTAAGTTGTTATTATGTACTTTATTTTCCTAAGATTTTAAGCTCCATTATGGCATGAATTATTTTTAGGTTCCACTATATTTTGCCTTGCTGATATGCTCTAATTAATGACCTGCAAAATTTATAATCTCCACTTACAAATTCCTAATCATTTTTCTTAAAAAAATTAAGTCTGGGTCAATATTCTAAACTTTGAAAATGTATTATGAGAAAATCATGCACTTTGTTCAACTGAAACAGTAAGCATGCTATTTTTTTCTGTTATAAGACCACACCTTAAAATGCGAAGTGTCATAAATTATATTTTTCTTCGCTCCATCTGCAGGTCATAGTCACAGATCATAAAAAGACTCCAAAAATCACAAAATATTTACAAGAAATGATAACTAGAGAGATATCCTAAGATTGCACAAATTTTCATTAAATCATTTTCATTAAGCACAGAAGATGTGCTGAGGTGAGAATACTGTACATCTGCCATCAGTACTGGTAAACTAATATAACCTCAGTAAAAAGAAAAAAAATAAGATGGAGTAAAATAAGTCTATTATAGTAGAAAGCAGAAATAGAGTACATGAACTATATTTAAATTCAAAATCTTAATAACTCACTTAGTATG